>PVKC010002609.1:0-42582 GCA_004027635.1 Crocidura indochinensis
TTCTTCTTCTTCTTCTTCTTCTTCTTCTTCTTCTTCTTCTTCTTCTTCTTCTTCTTCTTCTGTCTTTTCTTCTTTACAACATCTGTGGTACTCCGGAGTTATTCTTGGCTTGGCACTCAGGAATCACTCCTGACAGGTTCAGGCGACCATATGCTGAGGTTTGATGCTGAGGTTTGAATCCAGGTCCACCAAGTACAAGGCAAACACTCTACCCACTGTACTATCACTCTGGCTCATTAAAATTTATGTATTCTTTGGTATTGTGTGTGTGTGTTTTATGCCCACAAATGGGGTCGCTAAGGTGTCACTCCTGGATTGGCACTTAGAAATTGCTTCTTGGAGGCCGGGTGGTGGCCCTAGAGGTAAGGTGCCTGCGCTAACCTAGGATGGACCGCGGTTCCATCCCCCGGTTCCCCATATGGTCCCCTGTGCCTGCCAGGAGTGACTTCTGAGCAAATAACCAGGAGTAACCCCTGAGCATCACCGGGTGTGGCCCCCAAAAAAACCAAAAAAATAATAGAAATTGCTTCTAGCAGGCTTGGGATATCATTGGGATGCCAGGGATCAAAACCAGGTCAAATGTATGCAGGTCAAATGACTTACCTTTTGTGCTATCTTTATGGTCCCCTTAAAATTATTTTTAAAGAAACATTTTGTGAAATTAATATTGCAAAAATAATTTAATGATATAGAAATAATGTCAAAGGCACCATATTTAAATCACAATGACTAACATATGGGAACTTATCTGTCTAACAAAGAGTGATATTATGAAAACTCAATAACATATATAGTTGAGACCTATACTTAATTATTTTACTTGAACTGGAATTTAAATATATATTACACTTTTACAAATGAAAAATTATTCAAACAAAAAGAAGTATTAATAGTTATCCACATTTATTATGAGATGAATATAAGAAGTTATAAAGAGAGATAAACAATGTTGAAAATGGCTTTATATATGTATGGTCAGGTCAAATTTAATATGTTAACAAGCGTTTTAGTAAATTCTGAGAAATGCAGTGACTGCATTCAGATTACCTCCAGTGCTTGACTGGGTTAATCTATACTTCAGATTGTTTCTGTCATACTCATCATAGTATCTAAGAGAAAAGTCTTTTTATATTTTAGATATAATTATGTAAATGTAAGTACTTGCCACTTTTATGGTTATCCTGGTATTATTTGCTACACTAACCAACCACTTTTCTGAATAAGTATTGTCATTACTACCCACTGAAAATAAATCAGAAATGCTGTTTATTCCAACTATCTTATTCCTTCCATCCCATTAATTAATTGGTATATTCATGCTAATCTTCTAATGTCTCACAAAACCATTCCAATATGACCAAGTCCACCTCACTCTAATTTTCAAATGGATTACTTTAATATTATTTTAACTAGTTACATAGCCTCTATTTTTAGCCCAATATTCATTAAACAAAAAGTGCCTCATTAGAATCTGGTGAACTCTGTGGCTCCTTCTCTCTATTTATGACTTTATAAACTTAACCTGTTACCTCATCTGTAATAACAAGTCTAATCAATGCTTATTGATCGAATATATTATTAAGGTAGATGAATCTATCAGGAGCTCATCTTCAATTTATCTGTTAGTTAATATTGACTAAAAATAAAGGGGGAAGTCATAAGGGTCAGATAGTGAAAAGCATTAAAGTAGTTCCTTTAAGGTAAAAATGAACTAGAGCTGGAATTACAGGAAGTTAGGGAGTCTTGCTTAAGGTAACGCACATAGAATCATATCAGCATTGTTGCATTATTTGAAGAGATGTGTTTTCTTCATTTAGCATACCTAGTAGGATGAAGATAGATAAAAATTAGATCTGTTTTCTGCCTCTAAGGATGATCTTATATAAAATTACACATTGAAATTCTAGGATAGCCTCTGGTATCCCCTGGTTGCCCCATGGATTTCCCTACCAACCTCAGGAAGTAGTCTTACTCTAACTGACCATTTCAAGCTTAGAATAACTATTTCACTCCATCACAGACCTAAGGTGTGTTCTACTTCATGGTTGTCACTGACATTCCAATTGTCTGTGCTCTACCTCTTCCTCAGCATTGCATGACATATACCTACCATTTTTTCTTTCTGAGTTTTCTCATTTACATTATATCTTCTGTAGTGGGACACACCCCTTTGAATACCTCTTATCAGAGTTCAATTTCCCCCAACTGCCATTAATTGACTTTTAATACAAATGAATACAGTATAAGCAAAACATATTTTTTCTTTCTATTACTGAAACTAGTTTAATTCTGATTGCATGTCCCTCCCATCCCCATTTATTCCCAATCATACATTAGATATACAAGATCAATTTTTAACTAGTTTGTGTTGTAGCTTTATCTATAACCAGTTAGAGAAAGATAGCCTTTTTTTTTTGCATAGCAGATCAAGTAAGAAAAAACATAGCCACCAAAGGCCAATGCAATACTAGTAAAGGACTGGAAGAACAGATGGTGTCTTTGTAGTGAGAAAGAGGTGCCTTGTCTCTTGAGAAAGTACAGCTCTAAGTTACGGCATCCAGTCTCAATGGAGCACAGATGGGATATGAGTCTTCACCATTTTAACCTTTGTACAAAGTGGAAACCCTAATGTTCCTAAAATTATCCTTATCAAGTTGTATATACATTGGATGTTAAAAAGGTAACAACTACAATGATTTCATTGAAGCATTCAGATTGAATTGGATTCAGGTCCTATCTTACATATGGAAGTGAAGGACTAGCTTGTCTATTCTATTTTAAATGATTATGTTTCTAGTTTTGCAGCTTTGGTACTACACCTTACTTCTGTTTTATTTTTGTTTAAACTCCCCAACTTAATGTTTTTGTTTAGAAACATGAGAGGAAAAAGCCAAAACATTGCACAACAGAAAATCCCATTGTTCTGAATAATAAAACTGCCAGGGAAGGTAAATCATGTTTCAGTGCATGAATGTTTTTAAAGAAGATAAAAGACTTTGTTTCCTCAAACTCTCTGATAGAGACACTAAATCAAACCCCAAATCTCAAGTAGCAGATATTAGATGTCAGATGTATGGGTCACTCATTCATCTCTCCCTTCCCTTGATATAACTCAGTTCCCAACAAGGAAAAAGAGTCAGCTGTAATTAAGATGCAAGGACTAAATCTCAATCCTCTGGGCATCTACAGCCTGAAGTAGCAGTGTGGTGAAACAGTGAAGTAGCAGTCTCTGAAGTGTGTGCACTGCTGAATAAATTTGATGACAGAGCAAGAATTTAAAGGGAAGGGGCAGTGGATAAAGAAAGATATAACATGACATTTTTCTTATCAATTTCTGTTTTATTCTCCAGATATGGTTCTAAGGACTTCAGAAGAAAAATTTTAAACTTTATGAAAAATGACTCAATCTTCATCTTTTGATTTTTGTTTCAACAAATATTAAATTAATAGTCATTGATCAATATTTTAATTGATTCCAGATTAATTTAGTGAAAATCTTTAAGACCCAAATAGAGAAATCTCTTTTGAATTTGTCCTAAAGTTCAAAATAAATACAAATTTATAATTCCCAAACTTCATGTATCTTATGATTACAAGTGAATACTTCTAAAGGGAGGGAGAGGACTTAGGGTCTACACAGGTATTTTTCCTGTGGTGTAATGCCCATTCAATTTCAACCAGCTGAAAAATTACTCAATTAAATTCTACTTTCTAAACACAAAAGGTTGCTCACTTTGGAATAACTGTGTCCTTTTCTGCAGGCAAGCTGATAAGGAGCTTGCTTGGTCGACAGCACATGTTTGTACAACCATGTACACTAAAGTAGATCTCCCACTGTGAATGCCCCTGTATTCAGGAATTCCATGTTGACATTGGATAATCCTTAGATGTTGGGGAATTTTTATGACAACATTCATACAATCTATGTTTGCTTAAGCCCTGCACTAATTTTTAAATATCCAAAGATGACTTCTTATAAAACAGAATTTGGAGAAGAGTTAGAGGATTTTGAACTCTATTAAAATGTTATAAATAAATTCTGGATTAAACAAGGGTCTTGAAAGTAAAGCACAGTTTTGATCTTAGAAATATACATTATGAAACTGGAGTAATGGCGCAGCGGTAGAGCATTTGCCTTGTGTGTGGCAGACCCAGGACAGACCTTGGTTCAATCCCCTGGCATCCAAGATGGTCCTCCAAGATGGGAGTGATTTCTGAATGCATAGCCAGGAGTAAGCCCTGAGTGTTACTGAGTGTGCCCCCCAAATAAAAGAAATATACAATATAATTCAATGACTGAGAGAAGGAGGTAAATAATTCTAATAGAAAGCAGACAAGATGATTCATCCAGGAGTACAAAGTAAAAAAAGCTCAAAGGATTTATTTACATCTTTCTGGAATGCAATATAATTTCTGTAAAACCTTGAATTTAAGGTTGGCTTGAAATATGAGTAAGATTTTGAGATGAAATGATATTCTATACTAAAGTAATAAAGTATGCAAAAAGACAAAAAGAGGAAAATTGCTTAGCAAGTGGTCTATTCTTGTTGAAGAATTGGAAACATAATAGCACATTAAGAATGAAGACAAGAATATACATTAACTGGGAAATAGTTAAGATAAATAAGTGAAATTAAATATAAATGAAAGCAGATATTATAAGAAAGAAGTGAATGAATACTTTGGAGTAGTTAGGGTTGTAGGGTTGGATAGGTCAGGAAAGTGGTTCATTAAGGAGATTAGAAGTGTAGAACAGGAGTTTAAGAAATTTATCATAGTGATAATGGCATGAACACAAAGATAGATCAGATGTGAAAACCTGAGGAGGGAAAATTGCCCTTTAGTGCTCAGGGCTTATTCCTGGCTCTGTACTTAGGGATTACTCCTGGCAGTGTTTGTAGGATAATTTGTAGTATCAGAGAACAGATCTCAGTTAGTCACATGCAAGGCAAATGCCCCAACCTCTGTACTTTCCCTCTCCAGCCCATAAGTTTTTTTAATTAAATATTTTTATTTACCAAAGTGGGTTGCAAATCTTTCCCAGTGATATTTTAGGTACATAGTGATATTGAATCAGGGGCATTCCCACCACCAGTGATGTCCTCCCTCCACCCCTGTTCCCAGCATGCATCCATATCCCCCTCCCTTTCCCTCCGGGCTACTAGTATAAATGCTTCCTTCTCTGTCTAGCTTGTTGTAGATTGGGTTTCGATTCTGTTGTCATTGGCTTTGGATTGGTGCTTACGTATGATCACTTTTTATTTCTACTGAATGTTCATACACCCTTTTGGTCTTGGTACCCTCCATTATTTCCCCCTCTCAATTTGTGAGGCAGAACAAGATGATTCAAGTTATATGGTTCCCATAAGTTTTTAAAAGAATTATTTGGTAAAGCATGTAGATTTACCATGATATGATGGAAAGAACTGATGATGAGATTAAACCTAAGTATCATGGAACTCAAATATAGGAAAGTCAAGAAGAATTGGTTGCCGGGAAAGAAAAACTCTATTTTAGATTTTGTTCATCTGAAAATTTGGAGTGCTTAGAGAGGAGGACATCTTCAATTAAAGGCATTTATGTGTGAAAGTCGTGACATTTCTTTTTTTTTCTGATTCTGATTTTTTAATCTTTTTAATAAAATCTTTATTTAAGCACCATGATTACAAGCATATTATAGTTGGGTTTGAGTCATAAACAGAACATCCTTCTTCACCAGTGCAACATTCCCACCATCAATGCACCTCTACCTCCTTCCCAACCCCTTCCTGTATTCGAGACAGATACTCTAAATCTCTCACTCATCTAGATTGTTATAATAGTTGTTAGCATATTCATTTCCCTAACTGTACTCATCATTCTTTGTGATGAGATTCATATTGTGAGCTCATTCTTCTGGCCTTCATCTCTATTGTCTCTGGGCATTACTACAATAATGTCCTTAATTTTTCTTAAAATCCACAGATGAGTGTCTATCTCTCTCCCTCTTATTTCACTAAGCATAATAGATTCCATGTACATCCACATATAGGAGAATTTCATGACTTCATCTCTTCTACAGCCGCATAATATTCCATTGTGTATATGTACCACAGTTTCTTTAGCCACTCAACTCTTGAAGGGCATCTTGGTTGTTTCCAGAGTCTGGATGTTGTAAATAGTGCTGCGATGAATATAGGTGTGAAGAAGAAATTTTGTATTATATTTTTGTGTTCCTATAGTATATCCCTAGGAGTGGTATTACTGAATCACATGGGAGCTCAATTTCCAGTTTTTATGAGGAATCTCCATATTGTTTTCCATATTGGACTAGATGGCATTCCACATTCCCACCAACTGACTGTTCTTGTTCTTTGTAATGTGTGCCAGTCTCTGTGGTGTGAGATAGTACTTCATTGTTGTTTTAATTTGCATCTCCCTGATCGTTAGTGATGTGGAGCATTTTTTCATGTTTTTTGGCCATTTGTATTTCTTCTTTGAGGAAGTGTCTGTTCACTACTTCTCCCCATTTTTGATGGGGTTAGATGCTTTTTATTCTTGTTAAATTCTGTCAGTACCTTGCATATTTTTTATATTATCTGATGGGAATTGAGTGAATAGCTTTTTTTGTGGGAGGCTTTTGTATCCTAGGCAATATTTTCTTTGAGGTGCAGAAACACCTCAGTATAATAAAGTCCTATTTGTTTTTCTCTTCTTCGACTTGTTTGGAGAGTGATGTTTCTTCCTTGAAGATACCTTTAGTCTAAATGCCATGAACTGTTTTCACCTACATGTTGTTCTATATATCTTATGGTTTCCGGCCTTAATATCAGTGATGATATTTCTATTGTAGTAGAAATACAGGTGTTAGTGTTAATTTTATGCTGCCATAAATTTCTACATTACCTTTTCCCCAAGACTGTCTTTATGCAAGACTCTTTCTCTTGCTCTCTTCTCTCTTTCTCTCATTTTTCTTTTATGAACCATGATATTCAACACTGTTGCTGAAGGGAATAACTTACTTCCTTTCAGTTCCCAGTTCTTGTTTACAGTGAATGTTACCAACTAACATTGTCATACTGGTCCATCTCTTTGTTAACTGTTCATCTTCCATCATTTCTATTGCCTTTGGGTATTATTTTTATGGTATGGTATTTTTTTAATTAATTTTTTATTTTTAATTATGAGAACAAAGATGCAAAGAAAGAGGACAAGGTAAAGTTACAGTAGAAGGACAATCACCCATAAACAAAATTCTCAGAAGTTCCCTTGCTGATATCTTAACTTGGAACTTTCAACCAAAGAACATTAAGAAAAATAAAATAGAACCTATGAACAATTATTTTGTCCCACAAGTCCCCAGATTTTAATCCATAATATTTCCTAGCAGCACACAATGCAATTTAAAGACATAAAACTTACGTAACTCCTCAAACATTGAAGGCATAATACTTTTGTACATTTCCATGCACATGCATATTAGTTTAAGTTAACCTCAAAAGTTTAAGTGGGTTGTTTTTCTTAAGGATTAGAGTCAAAATAGCACAGTGGAAACAGTTTTAGAATGGCAATTATTGTTTGCATAGGCCCACCAAAATATGAGGCATCTGGAAAGGAAAAGCCTTGCCCTAAATACAAGGAAACATTACCCCTGAAGTTTCCTGGCATAAGACCAACTCTAAGCTCCAGGCAAACTAATTTGTCCAGTCCAAGCCATTGTCTGTAGTGCTAATACACTTTTATTTTTCACACAGTCTCTGTTGTTGCTGTTGTTATGTTTCTGTATTAAATATCCTGGACTCTGTATATCCTACATTGCAGTCAGGATGGTGCAGAGCGTCCTCTAGTTTCACCTCACAATTAAAGGGCAATGCAGAGAGCCCTGTCCTGTAAGCAGGTCATTGTTGTTGTCAAGTCTTCTTAGTGTTGAGGGAAGTCTCTTTTGAGCAGGTCTATGTCAGAGCAGCGGTAGGGTCTTCCCTGGTAGAGGATTGCTTCCAGTTGTTGTTATAAAAAACTTTGGATGTTTTGTACATTGCTTCCCTGGTTCAGGGATGAATAGAGAATGCCCATTCTTCTGAGGCCTATGTTAGGTCATTATATCAATGTTAAGGGTGTTAGGTCCCATTGCACTACAAGATTTGTGTGTTCCAATCTCTATTAGATATATGTATATATAGTATTTTCCCATTTTAATGTGTCTATGCAAACAAGGAACAATGCCACCTGTCATTATTAGCGCATATGGGGACCGTATGAACAAGTCCAACAATCCCCAATACATGGTTCAATTATAAGCATTAAATTGAGGGACTTTTTCACCAAAATTTCTTATTGAACAGCTCACAAAGAGAAGAAAAGATAAAAAGTGGATAGAATTGTCACTGTATAAGAGAATATTTAGTAAGAGTTATAGCTGTCAAAGAAAATACATATAAATTATTCAAAAGACATATGTGTCCATTTTGAAATAGTTGGGGGTTGTTAAATCCAATGCACGATTTTGGTCTCAGATTATGACTGTGCAGTACTGAAGTTAAAAAGAGTAAATGTGGGGTACGGATGGTTGGGGGTGGAGAGTTAAGGAGTATAAATGAGCTTTGTAGGGGTGTGTAAAAGAGCAGAATACAAATTAGACATTCCGCAAACAAAACAAAACTTAAAGAATAGGGAATACTATTAATATATATAATATATATATATATATATATATATATATTGTGCATATGGAGGCTAGTGTCCCCTCGCGGTTTTGAACATGTAGACTGGTAATAAATTGCCAGTGACTTCCTTAGTGCAACCAAGCAAATCTCAGCACACATCAAGTTAGGACCCAACATTTCTGGCCGCCTGGGCTGGCAACCCAGGGAAGGCTTGGAGGCCAGGAGCAGAAGAGAGGATGGCTGGGGGCCTATTAAGGCTCCCAGCACCCCTAAGCCTTCGACATGGGTGTCTCCAAACGCCATGCCGGCTAGAGCTAGCCCCCAGATCAAGAAAGGATTCGGTAGAGAACCAGAAGCCAGGATCTGCCCGCCCTCCACCCTGTGTCCTTCCCAGGTAAGGTTTTTTTTTTTAATATACCACAGATGAGTAAAAGCATTCTATGTTAGTCCTCCCACAACTCATTTCACTCAGCATAATACACTCCATGTCTACATATATGTAGATAAATTTTATGACTATATTTTTTCCTAAGAGCTACATATTATTCCATAATATTCTACTTATATGTTCTTAGGCACTTGCTTTTTTCCAGATTCTGGCTATTTTGAATAGTGCTTCAATGAAGGCATGCAGATGCCTTTTTTCATTGTGTTGTTGGACCTTAAGTTTATATTCCAGAAATGGTATTTCTGAGTCATATGGGAGCTCAATTTTCAGGTTTGATGGAATGTTCATAATATTTTCCCAAAGGGCTGGACCAGTAGACATTTCCACCAGCAATGAATGAGAGTATTTTTCTCCCTGCATCCATGTCAGCAGAAGTTACTTTTGTTCTTTTTTTTTGTTTGTTTTGTTTTTGTTTTTTTGGGCCACACCTGGTGACGCTCAGGGGTTACTCCTGGCTATTCGCTCAGAAGCCACTCCTGGCAGGCACGGGGGACCATATGGGGAACCGCGGGATCGAACCGCGGTCCGTCCTAGGTTAGCGCAGGCAAGGCAGGCACCTTACCTCCAGCGCCACCCCCCGGCCCCCTGTTTTTGTTCTTTATCACTGCTGTGTGAGATGATATTTCAATTGTTTCAATTTGTATCTCCCTGTTGACTAGTGATGTGGAGCATTTTTATATGCCTATTGGACACCTGTACTTATTTATTTATGTATTTATTATTCTTTGAGGAAGTTTCTATTCATCTAGTTTCTCCATTTTAGAATGGGGTTTGATGATTTTTCCACCTTATATTGGAATAGAGACTCTTCATTTAGTGAAATAACATCATATATACTGAGAAAAGTCCCAGGCATATGATAAGTTAATTTTTACCAAAAGAGAAAAAAAAGAAATAAAGTGAACCAAGGAATGGCTCTTAAAAACTAATGCTTTCTAGCACCATGCACACAAGTCAAATCAAAATGGATTAAAGACCTTAATATCCTTATTTGTATCCATAAGATACTCAGGAGAAAAATGTAAAGAGTATTTTTTATGACATTGAATTTAAAGACATCTTCAAAGACATCACTGACTAAGTTAATGGGAGCAAATATTAACAAACACAAATGGAACTACATCAAATTAAGAAGCTTATGAATTTTCAAGAAAATGATAACAAGGGTTCAAATACTACCCATGGAATGGGAGGAATTACTCATCTAATACTCAACTTATATGGGGTTAATAACTAAGATATATGATATTAATTGAGCTTACCAATAAAAAAACCTTTTTGTTGCTTCATATTAACCATTTATCCTTGTATGATACTCAGATACATTCTTGCATCCAGTAAGCTATCTCTCCATTCTGTAAATAGTTTCTCTTACTATAATAAAATATTTTTAGTTTAATGTTTCATTGATTTATCTTCACATTTGGTTCCTTTGAGGATAGGTTCAAGTCCTTGAAATTCCCTCTAAACGATGATGCCATAGGGCAGTTCTCCTCTGCTATATTCTATATATTTTAATGTTTTTAATCTAATTTGAATTAAACTTTAAGCATCAACTAAACAATGTTCATTCTTTTTTATATAGCTGTCCAGTTTTACCTATTTTACTTGATAAAGGTATTTTCTTTCCTTTGTAGAGAAAAGACTTGTAGATCCAAAGGCTTGGATCTTTTGGCATAGATTAAATGAATGTGAAAAAATATATGAAGTATAGGTATCAATGCAATTCATTCCAGATGTTATATGGGAAAGTGCCAAATGTTTATTTAAAGAGAAAAGTAAGAGAGAAAAGTAAAGTCAAAGGACATGCCAGGCCATTATATTAAAAAGATCAGAGGAAATGAGAATCGGGAATGCTGTTTTTGAATTTAAGGATCACTGGAAACATTAGAGAGAAAATTATAGTGCAATATTGGGAGTGAGGTCTAGAGAGCGTACTAAGTTAGGAAAAGACAATAAAAGAAAGACAGGCAAGGAACTCAGTTTGCCACACAAATTTTCATGCTTAAAATATTCATGTTTTGTTAAGATAATGAGAATTATATAAGAATGTTCAGTCATAACAATTTTCAGGACTGTCTTATTTAAACATTTCGGGAAACTCAGTTATGGATAAACATGGGTGGTTTGTCACTCTCTAATTGCTAACATGTCATCTAACAGTAAGTTTTCAGTACTTTTGAGTATTTAAGTAAGTATAATTGTATATATATATATACATGTAAATATATCTACATATTTTCAGTTAAATGGCACTGAGTATTAGATGCTTAATTTTGTAAAACATGGTTAGTATATTTTCAGTGTCTATCATATAAGATTTTTGACAATAAAATGAAATAAAAAATAAAACACCTGCAAACGCCTTTAATTACTAGCCATTAAACACTATATAAATGGGTAAAGTATAAATTTCTTTCTATTAATTTTATATGATCTTTAATTTTATAAGAAAGAAAGCTGCTATTATTTGTTGAAAGTTTTGCTTTGTTATTAACTAAACTCTCATTGCCAGTGATCTTATATTGGCACTGAAATTAGTAATTAATTTTGTTTATGTGGCACCCAATACCCAAGAGCACCTGGGCAACATGCCAAATCCTTTTTTAAATATAGTCATTAAATGAAGGAAAAGTGCCAAGCAAATATCTAAACTGGAAAGTGGAAAAAAGAGCAACTGTAAAGTGAAAAAAAAAAAAAAAAAAGCAAAATCAAAGTATAAACTGAGAAAATTTCATCTTCTATCTAGGTAAAAAAAAAAAAAAAAAGATATCCCGAACTTAAGGGAAAACAGTTTCTTTCTATCTTTTTTTCGTTTGTTTTGTTTTGTTTTGGGGCCATACCCGGTGATGTTCAGGAGTTACCTGGCTATGCGCTCAGAAATAGCTCCTCGCTTGAGGGACCATATGGGACCCTGGGGGATGGAACCCTATCAGTCCTAGGCTAGCGCTTGCAAAGCAGACACCTTTCGGCTTGTGCCACCGTTCTGGCTCTGAAAATAGGTTTTATAAGGTTATTTCATTTATCTTACCTCTGGATAAAAGAATGCCTAAAACCACACTTTATTTATTTATTTATTTATTTATTTATTTATTTATTATTTTGGCCCATACCCCGTGATAGGGGTTACTCCTGGTTCTGTGCTCAGAAATCACTTCTGGCAAATTTGGGGCACTATACAGAACTCTGGGCATTGAAGCTGGGTCGACAGAATGCAAGGCAAATGCCCTACCCACTGTGCTATTTCTCCAGTCATAAACCACATATTATTAAAATTTTTCAACGTTTTGTTTATTAAAAATACAATCAGCTTTTCTACTTATCTAAGTTTTCTCTGAGGTATGTTTTGTGGTCTTTACTGAGGTAATGGGTTTTTCCCCAGATCTTGGGCTCCCAGGCTGTCAGGAACCTTGGGCCCAAATAGTAATAGGATAAATAAATTGAAAAAGATTATTTTGAGCTTCTTGTCTCACTCTCTTTTGTGGTTTTTGGGTCCCACCTGGTAGTGTTTAGGGGGATACTCCTGGCTCCATGCTCAGACATTGCTCCTGGCATGCCAGGGGACCAAGTGGAACACTGGTATTCTAACCGATAACCTTCTGCGTGAAAGGCAAATGCCTTACCTCCATGCTATCTCTCTGTCCTCCCCCCACCTTTTTTTCCCCTTATGCAAAGGCACACTAAAAATTGGGGTCATTCGAAAAGGGTATCTCCTTGGCCTAAGAGATACAGGGTTTCTTCCCCCTTGGAATATGTCATCGTGGGATTATCTATAGACTCCTTTCCAGTTCATTTGCTCTCTCCTTGATTTTTTTGTGTTGTATGGAAGACTTCTTCTCTGATCTGGATAATGATATCACACCTTTGTATCTAGAGGTCTCAGTCTCTGCACAGGTCAAGGAGTAGCACTTACGATGAAGTCTTTGTTCGTGATTTCAAAAGTTCTGTTTCCTCAGTGTCATTTTGATCTGTCTTTTGCGTTTGATGGTCTTGGGCCTGGTGTTAATCCTCTGGTGGAGCCTGGGATATCGTCTTTTGTTATGTTTCCTGAAGACCTGTTCAGTTGCAATTGTCTCAGTCAGGTCTCTGGAATTAGAGATCATGGTTGTTGTGCAGATCGTAGGACAAAGCCTAGACTAGGGTTTTCTTTCTGGTCCCAGCTTACATATTGCCCAGTGGTGTTTCTATCCGCCAGTCTTCTGTAGACCACGTTCTTGGCTTCTGCACAGCCCAAAGTGTGAACGGCTCTACTTATCTAAGTTTTCTATTAAAGCAAGACACCTTGGAGATCTTGTTGTACCTTCTTACTTGATAAATGATTTTGATAAATCAGTGGTAAATCATTGATAAATCTTGGTAATAGAGTTGTCGATAGGTAACATTTTATTGACACAGAACAAAACCGGTAGTTTTGCTTAAATAAATAAATTCATTATACAAAGTTGCAAAGTTGTTTATGATTGAGATTCAATCATACAATGAACATACCCTTCATCGGTGCACAATTTCAGCTGCCAATATTCTCAATTTTTCTCTTACCCTCCCCACTGCCTATCTCTGAGGCTGATATTTTTCTTCTCTCTTCCATGTTTTTAGACACTATGGTTTTCAGTATTGTTACCGGGACAATCACACATATTTAATTTCCTTTCAGCATCAATTCTTGTTAGTTCCTCAAGCACTGCCAGGAGTACCTCCTGAGTACTGCTGGGTGTGACCTCCAACAAGTTGCTCTATGGTTAAAGAAGTTCTGTAAAAAAGCAAAATACAAATGCCACATGTTATTATGATATTATTATGTTATATTATTATTGTTATTTTTAATTTCTTATTATACCTCTTCTGCATCCAGAAATGTTTCAGAAAGTTATGACATGAAAGTCTGTGATAGAACAAATAAACTTATTTATTATGTTTAGTCATTTTTAGGAGCTGTGTACAGTTTTACTGAATTATATTTTCTAAAAGCACTATACATTTGGTTATCTGGAAACTTTTATTACCTTGGGATATTTTGAATGAAACAGTAAAAACCCTTATACTATAGATAAAAATTATTTTATAATTTATTGGCCATCATTAATAAAATAGGATTGCATTTCATTCTCAAAATCAACTTTACATTTTATTAGCATGTTTTTATTCTCTTTTACAAAGATAGGTTTGATTACAATCCAGATGCATTGTTCATTTAGTATTTTCTTAGCCAAAATTTGGTCCATAAAATATTAATACTCTCATGCAAAGCATCAAATAATCACACAGCTACTTTTTTTTAATGATATGTTTACAATTTATTCTCTTTAAAATTTTAGGGCAGACAATGTTGACTATGAGAGTACTATCTTGATGTACTAGAGAGAGATTTCTATTTTTAAGATTCTTGGAAAAACTATTTTTGTTCTATGAGTCATCTTAAGGAATCTTTCACAAAATTTTTATAATATAGGGTAAAACTATGCATTAAAATTACTTCACATTTGGAGAAATATAGTGCTCAAATATACTGTTATTTTTTTTATCAATGTGAATAGAGCTCCCAAATGCTCTTATTTTTTGTTATTTTCTTCCCCCACATGAATGTATTGAATTTTTACAAATAAATTAACTGTGTATAGAAAATCTTCCCAGTTTTCATTTTGTCCCTGGGCCAAAAGTCCTTGAAAATATAAATTGCCCTAGGATTTTTGGCTCTTACTTTCATATCAAAGTCTTCTTTCTAAGCCTATATCAATAATCACACTGCGTGAACTGCACTATACTCAGTTCATTGCCTACAGGAAAAGGAAAGATTTAGTTGATACTGTCTGGCTTTGACTTCATAATAGGCAATAATGTGAACTAATACCAGTTCAGATCCTAGATTGAACATAATAGTCTACTTCACTGTTCTTGATGACAGTCTCCTGTCCTTCATCTGTACCTTGTCTTCCTTCTTCTACATTAAAAAACGCCTTATTAAATGTGGTGGCAGATGGTCTGCCTCTCAGTGAAACCAAACACATATGGCAAGCTATTTTTAAGAGTTCCATGCCATCTATGTTGCAATATTTTTATTTAAATTTTTTTATAGAGTTGTAGAGATAGTATAGCAGGCATGATATTTGCCTTGCACTTGGCTAACTGAGATTCAATACCTGGAACTCTGTATGTCCCCCACCAAACCTTCCATTCCCCAGGAATGATCCCCGAGAGCAGAGCCAAAAATAAGCCCAGAGTGAGAAACCCAAACTAAACCAAAATTTTAGCTTGTGATACCAAGCTTTAACTACAGGTCACAACAAGTATCTAATTCCTAAATGCCAGGCACTTTTGTGCTTCTAAAATGGTATATAAACAGAATCAAGTTCAGAAATGTAGAAACTATTTCTTAGGTGGAGCTTAAAATTCTAAGAGATCAAAATATTTTTTCTATTTGTAAGTTTCATTTTCTTAAATAAAATGGAAAGTTTATGCTTGTCACATTTGTTGCTTTTTGCGTGTCAAATATTTTAAAATTTAATGATGTTCATATATTATTGGATATTGCATAAGTTTCATTCGGATACATTGAATTTGAAGGCTCATTAGTCTTCCAGATAAATCTCTCTAGAAAGATCATAATATTGATCTCACATATTTTTAAAAGGTTTACTATTATATGCATACAACTCCTTCAATTTATTTTAGTATAGTAGCATTGCAATCTGACATTATATCAGTTCAGGAGTACATCATTGAAAAGAAACATGCATATGTACTACATTAAGTTCTGCACTGCAAGTACAATCTTGTCCTTTTCTTACCAAAATCTTTACTAAGAACTGCAGCTTAATTAATTCTATATCTTGTAATAGAAAATAAAACTGAAAAAATTGTTTTTTATGATATAATAAAATATATACAACCTTTTAAAATGCATTCTTCTTGCCATTGTGTTTTCCAATTCGTCCATTTACTTATATTTAGGAAGAAAATCATAGTAGAATTCTTGTATTTGTATAAATTATTACTTTTGATAATAATTAACTTCAATAATTAGTGATTTAATTAACTAAAATAACAATCAGCATTCTAAGAAAAAATATTCTTTAAAATTTTTTTAATATACAATAATTCTACGGGGCTGGGCGGTGGCACTGGAGGTAAGGTGCCTGCCTGCCTTGCCTGCGCTAACCTAGGACGGACCGCAGTTCGATCCCCCAATTTCCCATATGGTCCCCCAAACCAGGAGCAACTTCTGAGCGCATAGGCAGGAGTAATCCCTGAGCGTCACCGGGTGTGGCCCAAAAACCAAAAAAAAAACCCAAAATAATAATTCTATGTCTTCTCAGAAGACTAAATCAGACTTCACATGGTCAGATATCTTTGCAGTTCATATTTTTATATGTCAAACATCAGCACAATGCTACAAGAACAAAAGTTTTTTGTTTTGTTTTTTGTTTTGTTTTTTTTTTTTTTTTTTTTTTTTTTTTTTTTTTTTTGGTTTTTGGGCCACACCTGGAGACGCTCAGGGGTTACTCCTGGCTATTCGCTCAGAAGTCGCTCCTGGCAGGCACAGGGGACCATATGGGGAACCGGGGGATGGAACCACGGTCCGTCCTAGGTTAGCGCAGGCACCTTACCTCCAGCGCCACCGCCCTGCAAGAACAAAAGTTTTAAGGTCACTTTGTAAGTGTCCCGGATTGAACTGTTAAGGGAGTGAGAGGTAGGCAGAGAAAGTAAGAGACACCAAAATTCAGAGTATAAAGATTTCTATGAATATCACAACAAAACATCTGGGAAGTGCATATGTTTCAAGTTAGAATTGAAATAGGACTTTTGTGTATGTATTTGCAAGGCAAATGCCCAGCGCTGTGCTACCACTCTGGTCTACTAAGACAATTTTAAAAATCTATATTTATATAGAAATTCTCATTACTCTGAACTTTCTTCACTGTTACAACAGCTTGGGGTTCGTCATAGCACATATACCTGATTTGTTCTTGATTTTCCTGCATATCTTTTGGCTAAGAGATACTTTTTAACAAAAGATTTATTCATGGCATTGTGTCTTGTTATAACAAATACAGGTATACATGTCCGAAAAAATATAATTCTACATTTAAGTGACTACATTAAAAAATGACTACTTAAAACTAATTAATATAATTATAGTATCATGGTTAAAAATCACATAGTAATTGAAAGTCAATTGCCAGGGTTAACAAGGGACCCTCTGAAGACCGATTCTGAGACTATAGACCAGTTGCAGTTGCTTTACTTCTTTGTATTTTAGATTTTTTTAACTTTTAATGTGGGAATAGAAACTTCTCAAAGTTAGTACAATAAAATAACTAGAATATACTCTACACATATGCATATAATACAAGATAAAAATTAATATTTACTATAAAATACAGCATAAAAGAAGAAAAATGTGACCTAACATTTTTATGTGTTATACCATTTTTATACTAAACCTGGAACTGAGAAAATAATTTTCTCACAAAATATATATCATTTAGTTATAATATATACTATATATATAACAATTTTCTCACTAAACCTTACTTTTTCAATTATGAAATTGGGGATAATAAAGTTAGAAGTAATGTAGTTGTAGGTATTAGAAATAGAATATGTGAAATGACTCATTTAATCTTTAGTACAGAGGAAAACACAGTAAATGTATTAGTAGTAGTTGTTACTCATTTGTTATGTTCAATTCTTTATTATATTTGTTATGTTCAATTCTTTATTATATTTAGGAAACCAATTTCAAAAGTAAAAATAAATAAAAAATATCTATTTCTATGGGGGAAAATCTTCTGAGGGACATATTTAGAATTTGGAAATATGGAGCAACTGATTAAGCTAATGTTGCACCTCTTTATCAATCTGTTTTGGCAAAGTATGAGGAAGCTCAGGCCAAATTACTAGCTCAAAATTTAAACTGGTGCCAAGGGAGTCATCATCCCTGATGTGGGCTAAGAGTGGTTAATGCTGATTCGCATATGGTTTTCCTTTTACTAAATGAGATTATTTCAATGAAACTGCAGTGTTCTCAAGGTCAATAACTTTGATAATCTGCAGGTTCCATTCTTCATAGTGAAGATTCAGATGACTTACAGTAGTGAAAATTCAGTTTTGATTTAAAGAATCAAAGTGCTTACTCTCAATTTTAAAATTAGATAAGTATTAATGCTTAAATGTAAATTCAAAACAAATTGCTCAGCAAACTTGTATCTAAAAAACAGAGCAAAAATAAATGAACATATTCACTGAGCAATAGCTAATATTTTGTTTGGCAACATGAATCACTAGGATAACTTTTTCCTTGCTACATATTATATTTTACCTGTACAATGACACTTCGCTTCCAAGTATTAACTTAGAAAACATCTAATTTATGCATTTTTAAAGGTACTCTGTTTCATTTGACTTATGTTTGCGTAACATTTATATGTATAATAAATATGAGCTTTAAAGACTTTCCCAGTAATTTTATGGAGTGGGGGAAGGCAGGTTACTTCCCAAATATTGTATAGGGAGCCTCAGGACCACACTATAATTTTTGGGCCTACTATCTGGTGATTCGATGCAAGTGCCTGAGGATACAGTGCTGTTTGGACACTGTGGTGCTGAGAATTATCTGGGTCATCCCACATGTGCTGAGGGATAGTAGAGCCCCATATGGCAATGCTTTGTCCATGTGATGTTGGGAATAGAAAGAGATTAGGATGCATAATATTTTTGTACTATCTCTAGACCTGACCCCAATTTTCCATGAAGATAACTTGGTTACAGTGAGTTAAGTTAGAAACATTCATAGTTTTCTTTAGTGTGCATCATTAGTTGCAAGCTTTATTAATTTTAATATAATACCTTCAAGTTAACATTTGTTAATCCTCTTTAATTCCTCCATGTAATTTAAATAGAGACATTAATATAGATGTAAAGAAATTTTTTCTCTCCTTTTTTTTTTTAAATGAATCTCATTGTTTTAGTTTACTCTAAATCAGAACAATGCCCAGGTCATAATAACGTTCAAAATGCATAAACATCTATCAAGCAATATTAATACAAAGCTAAAATTTTGATAATTTATTTAAGCAATAAAATATTGCTGAATATGGAGAGATAGCATGGAGGGGAGGTAGGGTGTTTGCCTTGCATGCAAAAGGGCGGTGGTTCAAATCCCGGCATCCCATATGGTCCTCCAAGCCTGCCACAAGTAATTTCTGAGAATAGAGCCAGGAATAATCCCTGAGCACTGCCCGGTGTGACCCATAAATCAATTAAAAATTCAATGAATTGAATATTCAATTGAATAGTGAAATAGAAGCATTTTAAATAAATATATGTAATCATTTAGCTTTTCCAAAAGTATTCATGTTATTTTGTTGACTTTAGGCTACGTTACCATTATGTCAAATATGTTGTGCTGGAATACCTGTCTAGAAGAAACATGTGGTAATGAAGAAAGTGTAGTGGTTGTACTCTTCTCTTGGTGCACTAGGCTGAGTTCACAATGGCCCTATTGATTCCAACAGTCCCTGAGCTGCTGATATCTTTTCTTGTCTGTCAAAGCCAAAATTTTCTTTAGATGCAGGAATCTTAGTTTAAAATGCAGAATAGGCCTGAATGGCCAAGACTGTGAGAAAGGATGTTCACCCGCAGAGTTGCTTCCGACCTCAATGTCATTGATGACCTTCTTATAGTCTATCATCTCATTGCCTAACAAATTTGTTACTGTGACCAAATTATGGGCCCACCTATCTTATTTTGTCTTGCTCCTGCTCACTCCCTCAATTGTAATGTCCCGTGAGCTTGGTTGCACAGATGTGTCTGAACTGATCCCATAGATTCAAATCTTGCTGCAGACCAAGTCAGAGCACCAGATCCTGATGGCCTCATGGCAATGGCAATACATCTCTCTTCTCATGGCTGGAATTTCATAGCAGTGGTGCAGCTGCCCCATGGTCTAATCCAGAGGCCCTCCTGACTTGCTTAGTCAGGCGCCTGCTCTCTCCTTTGATGATAATGTTCACTTCCCATGAGCTCAGACATTCAGATGGCCTCAGACCACATTCCAAAGTTCTCAGACCTGCTGCAGGACTAAATCAGGCTCTACTCACTGCCATATTCATTTCTTAGAACACCACTGTAGCCACTTTCAGTACTATCTTTGTTGCTTAAGGCTTCCCAGACACTATGTTTCTCTCTAGTAATCTCCTTGGGAGCTTGGTTTTTGATCTGATGACCATCCTTTGCAACATCTCCAGTGTGTGGTGTCCCATTGCCCGACTTTGAGGATTTGTGAATTTCATATCTGGGTATCGGGGGAGGAGCTGCTCTCTGTGTCTCTGGGCTCCTCTGTGCTGTTGCTGCCTCTCTACCATTTAAATATATGTATATGTTATACATAATATAAAGTTAAATATATTTAAAACAGGTGAAATTCATATGGAAGATTGACTGACCCTCCCACTTTCTCTCCACTAATTTCCATTCCAAACAGTAGTGTCTTTGAAATAAAGATACTCTCGAATAGTTCTTTTAGTTTGCTCTACCTCCATTTTTTGTTTGGTTTTGGTGCCATATCCAAAAGTGCTCAGAACGTACTCTTAGCTATGCTCAGAGTTCACTCCTTGTGGAATCAAGGACCATATAAGATGCCTGGAATCAAACCTGGGTCAGCTTCATGCAAGACAAGTGTCTTATAACTATACGATAGCTCCAGCCCCTCCCTCTATTTTTAAAGCAGAAGTTGGTACATTTGGATGCTTTAGGCTATCAGGTATATTCCATGTAGAACCATAGATGGAAACTGGAGAAGTAAAGAGAAGAGCTCTAAGAGTAAGCAACAGATGATACACTGCTATTTTTTTAATTACATAGAGGTACTGGTTTGTGACATAATAGCAATGTAACAAGATTTATAGTGGAAAGTAATTGTGGAAAATTTATGAGTATGTTAGTTCCAAACATAACATTAAATGTTAGAAAAAATGCAATGGTAGGAAAACAAACTGGGAGAGTGAGAACTATCGTCACTGTCATTAATTTCACACTTTATTTTTATTATAATTTTGTTATATTATTTTTGAGACAATGCCCAGGAGTGCTCAGGACTTAGTCTACAATCTGCTCAGGAACACTATATACAGTGCTTGGGATCTTGTAAGTATTAGCTACTAACATGTTTTAAGTTATATATCATCCCTCTGGTTCCTGAAATTATATTTTAAAGTCAGTATATTTGAGATGAATAAAAAAAAATAAGAATACAATATAGCTAAAGCTAGTCTGTCATTACATTCATTCTACAAAGAGATTTTTATCTGAAAATTTCTATACTTAATTCACAACTTCAAAAAAATTTTGGAATATACATTTACTGTTGGTGTTTTGTGTTTATACCTATTTGCTTGATGATTGAAGGGTTAGGGACATGGTTACAGTGGATATTACATGCTTCATGTAATTGAAGTACTATATTTGTTCTCTGACACTGCAAGGTGTAGCCCAGACAATGAAAATTTGACTAAAGAAAATATTAAGTGAGATAAAACATTAATGCCAGATAAAGTATTTTAAAGTAACGTATCCAGTTAATATGAGCGATCATAATATATATCTAGACTTATATAACTCAAGATATTATCAAAGCTAATCTAAACAATGAATGAAAAAGACTGATTCAGCATATTCTCTTAAAGCAAGATGTGTCTCTCTGTATGATTACCAGTATGAGTTTAGCAGAAAATGTTTAAAGTCAGTATTCACATAATGACAAAATATCTTTCTAATAATATATTTCATAAATTAAAATGCATGTTTATTACCTTACAGTATTAAAACATTGCATTTAACTTTTATGTTTTAAGTCATAAAGTTTAAATCAAAATGAAAAATAATTGAAAGGTACAAAGATGTGAAGTTGAAAGCACCTTCAATTACACTATTTACAATGTAAGTATCCATTAAATCATTTTGAGGGCCTTCTATATGCCAGCAATTCTTCTGAAGAACTTTAGCTTCTGGTGAATGTGACAGGGAATAAACTATAAATATTTCAGTATGTAATAGATACAGTTAAGAACACCAAAGTACAAAAGGGAAAATGTTAAGTTTGGAAGGTGTATTGAGCAATGTGGAAAACCTCTAGTAAAAGTCATACCTTTTAAGCAAAGGTCTGAAGAAATAGAGTGATTAGGACTTGCAAGAGAATTCTAAATTTTCTTGAAATATGAGAATTGTTACTGTTAGATTACTATAAATATTTTTAAATAAGTAGTAGGTATCAGATACTATATTGTCTGACATGACTTGATTCTGGGGTCAATGTGCTCTCATGAGCATCATGAAATAGAGCCCTGAAAATCATTAACCACAGTTAGTGTTGTCTTTGAAATCTCTCTCATAGCAAGGCTTAAGAATCTGTGCATCCTAGGGGGTTTGCATTGAACTGTCTGCTTATTTGACCAAAAGTTGTTAAGAAGGGCGGCTAGTTTCCTTTGGAGAGCCATTTATACCGCCATTAATAAAAAGTTATACTTTTTGAGCAATTTTAAATCCTAGGAGCTAGACTTGGCAGAAGGACTAAAGAATATGTACGTATATACTGTCATCGAGCTATCTTGAAAAAAATAGATACTTAAAACAAAGTAGATGAATCCCAAAGTAGTTATGCACAGGATATGTAGGTCCTCTTTCTAGACTCTTAATTATTAACAGTGAAATAACTCCTATTTTAATTTATCTTTAATAAGAACTTACTGTAATTAACATACTTATATGTTAAGAGGCATTGGGTCAAATTTTGACTCTTGGATTTTCCTATTGTTGTAATAAAACACATTTTACCTGAATGAGAGAGTTCTTGAATTTGACTTTCATTACAATCAAGTTAAAGGGTTAAGATAAGCTTTAGTTACAACTCGATTCATAGGGTGCTATCAACACATTTTCTTTCATCTATCAACTCTGTTTTATTCAACATTGTCTTTATTTTACAGAAAGTCATTTTTGTGGTTTTGTACAGATAACCACTAGTATCCTAAATATATATGACTCAAAATACTATCTTAAGAGATGAGGTACCATTTATTTCTCAGCGTCATTCCAGTAGCTTCTAAACCTTCAAAGCTAGCAAGGTTACTTTTAGACTAATTTTTTTATTCATCTTGATATCTAGCTTGGAAGCTTACACAACTTTGCAGATAAATTCAAGGGAAAATAGTGTCATTTCAGTGAAAAATCTATTATTAATGAAAAGCAAATACTTTTTCTGGAAAAGAGAAAAAATATAATAAAGAAAACTGAATTCTGTACTTTTGTCAAATCATGTTATCTCTATGAAATCCAGTTTTAACTTGAAAGCACCAACTTTATGCTGCCATGCATATACATGCATATATATGTATATAAGGTGCATATGGTGTATGTACATAAGACTAGTACACTGAACAAAGTGTTTCATGTATAGCTACATCATCATAATTACAAAAGAGAAATAAATTATTTCTATAAAATTCTGGGAAGTAAAGACTGTAAAATCCAAATGAATTAAAGACCTTGATATCAGGACTGGAGAGATGGCATGGAGGCAGAGCATTTGCCTTGCATTCAGAAGGACGGTGGTTTGAATTCCACCATCCCATATGGTTCCCCAAGCCACGCAGGAGCAATTTCTGAGCATAGGTTCAGGAGTAACCCCTGAGTGCTGCCGGGTGTGACCACCCACCAGACCTGAAACCATAAGGTATATTGAACAACATGTCGGTAAAATACTCCAAGACATTGAGACTAAAGGCATCTTCAAGGAGGAAACTGCACTCTCCAAATAAGTGGAATCAGAGATAAACAGATGGGAATATATTAAGCTGAGAAGCCTCTGCACCTCAAAGGAAACAGTGACCAGAATACAAGAATCACCCACTGAGTGGGAGAAACTATTCACCCAACACCCAACAGATAAGGGGCTAATATTCAAAATATACAAGGCACTCACAAAACTTTACAAGAAAAAAAATCTAACCCCATCATAAAATGGGGAGAAGAAATGAAGAGACACTTTGATAAAGAAGAAATACAAATGGCCAAAAGGCACATGAAAAAATGCTCCACATTACTAATATCAGGGAGATGCAAATCAAAACAGCTATGAGGTGCCATCTCATGCCACAGAGATTAGCGCACATCACAAAGAATGAATACAAGCAGTACTAGCGGGGATGTGGAGAGAAAGGAACTCTTTTTCATTGCTGGTGGGAATGCCATCTAGTACAACCTTTGTGGACTAGTCAAATTTTCATAAGTTTTATGGCTATAGAATGCTTGATGTGCTGCTAAGAAATATGTATCACAATCTGGGGACTTGAGGGACAAAGTAATTGTACATGGGTTCTGCTTTATTTTTCTTAACGTTCTTTGTCTGAAAGTTCAATGTTAAGATATCAGCAAAAGGACTTCTGTGAATTTTGTTTATGGGTGATTTTTCTTCCACTGTAACTTTACCTTGTCCTCGTTCTTTGCCTCTTTGTTCTCATAATTAAAAATAAAAATTAAAAAAAAAAGAAATACAGCGCCTGGAGTGATCTTAAAACACATATTTTATTTTGCACAAGAGTGGATGGGCATCTTCCATGAAGGGATTCTCAACCCAGAGTTTTCTTTTTCGTGGATTCTCATGTTCAGAGTACTCATGATTAAAGTTGTGAGCTAATGCCCTTAAAGGCTATTTTTCATATTGATTATGACTTTCTACATTATATAAGTGCCAATTGGAAATTTTTACAAGAGTGGAAACATTTCAATATCTCCTTCTCAGACACAGCTATCCCAGAATCAGATTCTTTTTGAACACATCCATCTTATGTCTCACTGTAAAAACTACTTGTGAAACTCCCCTGCAGAGAAATATTAAATTCATAGAGAAAATGAACAATGTCTGCCAAATACACAAGCTTAGCTACCCATTCCTTGTCCAACTGGGACTGTACAAAGTCAGAATTCTGCTCTCACAGGAATTGCACTACTTCTTCCCTCTTGCCAACAAGGCAAGAAAGCCCTCTTCCCCTGAAGAGCCACTTCACTTCTTCATGGAGAAGATGCTATCTCACCCAGGGTAGTGAATATCCTGGATTTGAGCAGAATTGTGGATTTGACAATTTATCTTTACTGTGTCATCTGTCACAGAGTTTAGTTAAGTAGGACGAGTTTCTTTTAATTCAGTCTATCATACATGAGTGGATACAATATACAGTGTGCAATTTCTGTTTCTTGTGACTACACAAAAACACTGAGCCATGAACAGTGCATCATCTGTACATACATCAACAAATCAGTACTATTCTGAGTGAAATGAGTCAGAAGGAGAGGTGTAGACACAGAATAAGCATTTGTGGTATATAAGAATAATAAATGGCAATATGGTAATAATATCTAGAGAAAATAGAGATGAGGAACAGGAGGACTAGTCCATGATAGGAAGCTTGCTATAAAAAGTGGTGAGTTCAGTTAGAATAGAGAAAGGTACATTAAAACGTTGATAGTTGGAACATATCACTCTGGACAAGAACTGGATGCTGAAAATGGATAAATGACATGCATGGTACCCTTTAATTAACAATATTGTAAACCGCGTTGTCATAAAGGAAATTTTGCAACCCTCAGTGTCATAAAGGGAAAGAGAGATAGAGAGAAAAAAGCAAAATGCCTGCCCCTGACATAGGCAAAGGAGGGTGAAGGGGAAGGAAACAAGGGACACTGGTGGTGAGGAAAGTGCACTTGTGAAGGATGGTGTACATTCTATGATTGAAACTCAAGTATGAATAATTTTGCAACAAATATGCTTAAATAAAAAATTATTTTTAAAATGTTTCAGGCACTCTATCTTAATTCCTTTATTATGTATCATATGCCTTTAAAAATGTGCCATTATTGTTTTTTGTGAGTGTGTGTATTTTAGTTTGGTTTCTTGCGGCACACACTAAAGTGTCAATAGATTATTTTCCTATCAGTGAAATCACTACTTTTCTCTGGAACACTGTCCTTGCTTTTAAAGATTGCTAAAAGGTTTTCTCTTTTACTTGTTTAATCTCTATATTGTAGGGTTTCAAATTTTCAGCACATTTTGGTTATCAAGGTAAACGTTTTGAAACATTTTGCTTCCTTGTTATCAGAAATCAAAGCATTTTTCCTCGAGAAGGCTGTGCACTATCCAGAATTAACAAATGATCAGTGGATTCAAAAACTGTATTTCATAGTGGATGTTACTTCACATCTAAAACAGCTTCATCATAAACTATAGGGGAAAGGAAACAATGTTAGAAGAAGTTATTTCATTTGAAAACAAATTATCTGTTTTTGCTCAAGATTTTGACAGAGAAACATTTATTCACCTTCCAAGCCTGTTGAAACATCGCCAAGAAAATAATTCTGATATTGACATTACCTATTTTAAAGCAGCACTTTTAAATACAAGACAAGCTTTTCTCAAGAGGTTTCAGGATTTCAGAAACAACAAAGCGACATTGGCCTTTGTTAAAAAAAAATCCTCTGGATGCCACTGTAACGGAATTAAATTTTTCTCCCTTTAATATTGACTTTGGTAACTTTGAAATGCAGTTTCTGGATTTAAAAAGCAAAGAACTGTGGAGCTCGAAATTTGAAAGTCTGTGCTACTTTAGAAAGATTGGAGAAACACAAATGTGAACTTAGTTCACAGCACAGGTGATCTGCTTTGAAAGACCTGGAGAAGGTAGATATGTTGATTTTCAACACCTGGAATAGTATTCCTGATTCAGATAATCAACTAAAAAAGCTAGCGTTTGGTGTTCTTTTCTTGTTCGGGTCTACATATTTATGCGAACAATCATTTTCAAGCATGAATCTTATTAAGAGTAAATTGAGAAATCGTCCCATCAATGAGAATCTGGAATAGTGCCTAAAATTAAAAACAACAACATACAAACCTGACTTACTCAAACTATCCAAGGAAATGCAAGGCCAATGTTCACATTAGTGTTTGTGACTTTGTCAAGTAATTGTCAAGAGGTAATTTTCTCTACATTGTAAGGCAAATTTTATGGAATTTAATGCTATCAATAAATAATATCGTTTTAAAGTTTTTGTTTTATTAGTTGTGTTATTTGTATTCTCCTGACCTATCTTGATACTTGCATGCAGAATATTATCAATAAAAACTTATTGAAATTAAAAACAGTGTACCATCCTATGTATTTTTGGTTTTAAAAATCTGGCTCTCGGGGTCTGAGAGATAGCATGCAGGTAAGGCATTTGCCTCTCATGCAGAAGGTCAGTGGTTTGAATCCCAGCATCCCATATGGTCCTCTGAGCCTGCCCGGAGTGATTTCTAAGCATAGAGCCAGAGTAACCCCTGATCGCTGTCAAAGAAAAAAAATGTGGCTCTCACAATAAATTTCAATCTTGGTTTTGGCGAGATTTGGCAGAGTTGAAAAAAAAAGGTTGCCGACCACTGGCCTAGGGTCAAGAAAGAAAGCAGATCCATGTCAGAAGAACACAAATAGGAAAAAAGTAAATAGAACCAGAAGAAAATACTATTTTTAAATAACATGATTCTTCCTGAAGAACTGGCTTCAGGAAAAGAAAAATAGAGATCTGCTACTCTTTGTAGATATAGCGGTAGTACCAGCTAAGCAAGGTAGTCAGCAAGAGTGTAACATGGATCGAATTTGTAGAAGTCTAGCTAATGCATGTGAACTAAAACAGTATTTCCATAATGTTTCAAAGAAAGATTTGTTGAACCATCTCTTCCCTTTGTTTGGTTGTTAGAAATGAACGTTTGCAATTTACTTCTCATTGATTGTTCCCTTTCTAGCTTACCCATAAGCCTAAGGTTCAAGATTTTATTCCATTATTTTTCTTAACAGTTGTCACAACATTGTAATGAATGACAAGTGATGCTGAACTGCAGTTTGGATAGGAATCTTTTTCTGGGGTATGGGGGACAAATTTATATTTTAGTTTGAAAGTATTTAAATATTTTAAACATCTAGAACAAGAATTACAAATATTTAAATCAGAACAGTAGTATCATCTATACTTTCAAACTTTAGTTCTTGCTTCAACACAACTCATTCTTTTCTTTAAATTTTAATAATTTTTATTTTGACCAAAGTGGATTACAAATCATTCACAGAAGTATTTTAGTACATAGTGACATTGAATCAGGGGCATTCCCATCACCAATGTTGTCCTCCATCCACCTCTGTTCCCAGCATGCATCCCTTATTAGCTTTCCTTTGCCCCCCACCCCCAGGCTGAGAGTATAAGTGGTCCCTTCTGTGTCTAGCTTGTAGATTGGGTATTGATTCTGTTGTAGTTGGCTTTGGGTTTGGTGTTTAAGTCTGATCATTTTTTTATTTCTACTCAATGTTCATATGTCTGTTTGGTCTTGGTGCCCTCCATTATTTCCCCTTCAATTTTTGAGGCAGAACAAGATGGTTTAAATTATGTGGTTCTGTTTGAAGGTAAGGAAAAATAAGAAAAAAAAAAAGGTTGGGAAAAAATTCAAACAAGTGAAAAAATGGAGGAGTCCTTTTAGAAACTATAAAAATCAGTTTAAGCAAAGAAAGGGGGAAAGGGGGGCCGGGTGGTGGCGCTGCAGGTAAGGTGCCTGCGCTAACCAAGGTTGGACCGCGGTTCGATCCCCCGGTTCCCCATATGGTCCCCCATGCCTGCCAGGAGCGATTTCTGAGCGAATAGCCAGGAGTAACCCCTGAGCATCACTGGGTGTGGCCCAAAAACCAAAAACCAAAAAAAAAAAAAAAGAAAAAAGAAAGGGGAAAAGAAGGAAAACAAAAATGACACAAAAAAGAAAATCAAACCCCAAAATAAAGAAAAAACAAAACAAAAACAAATCAACCAACAAACTGAAAATCCTGACAAGCACCACAGAAATAAAGACAACAACCAAACATAAAAGGACAAATCAAAGCACAGGGGAAAAAAAAGGTAAAGAAAAAAATTACAATTTTTTTTAATTTGTGCTATTTTTTTTTTGCATAGGCACAGTAAAAATTGTGGGAGATTAGAAAGGGAATTCCCCTGACCTAAGATATACAGGGTTTCTTTGCCCTTGAAGTATACTGTCATGGGTATAACTACGGGCTCAGTACATGCTCTTTTACTCTCCTCTAGGTCCTGTTGTGATGTCTGGAAGTTTTCTGCTTTGTCGTGGATGATAAAATCAGTCCTCTGTAGCTAGTTATCTTAGTATTTGCACATGTCATAGGATGGAGCCTAGAATGGAGTCTTTCTTTACAGTCCCACAAGTTCTGTTCCATTACTGTTGTTTTAATCAGTTTTTTGTTGTTGTTGGTCTTGGTTTTTGCAATGACCCTAGGAGGAAGCCTTGGATAGAGTTTTTTGATTATGTTTCCACAAGTTCTGCTCATTTGCAGTTTTCTCAGTCAGACCTCTGGATTAGAGATCTTGGTTATTGTACAGATAGTAGGCAAAAGCCTAGACAAGGGTCATTTTTGTTGGTTTCAGGATATGTTCTGCCCAGTCATGGTCGTCAAATCAGTCTTCTATAGTTAGCAATCTTGGCTTTTGCACAGATAAAAGGATGATGTATCTTCTGATTTCATCTTATCCTTAGGTGTTGAGATAAGATAACCTGCTCTTAGACCAAGTTGTTGCTAATTCCTCATTGTTAGGATGTCATACCAAAACTGATGCATATTGGTATCAGAGCAGAATTAAGAATGTCCCAGAGGGAGTTTGGTTCCTGATGCTGTTGTGGAGAACTATGTCAGTTCAATATCTGAGATCCAGGATTCGAGGTTGGAAGGTCATTGTCTAATTGCCTGGAGTCTAAGTTGGGACCACATGACATATGTTTAAGGTGGGAGGTGGCCCTGTATTATAAAATGTTTGAGTTTTAGCCCTAGTAGATAAGATCTTGTTTCTATATGTAAAATTTTCCCTTTTTGAATGTGCCTTTGCAAACAGAAATGGACCTATCTTATATTGCTGGTGCATTTGGGGGTGAGAGTGTCAGGCTCCATCATCTCTGTGCCCTGGTTTTGACCTAAGCTTCAGTCTCAGGCAAGACTTTTTTACTGTAGGGTTTTCATTAACATGCTAATTAAATAAGAATATATGAGAGAAGGGCTTCCTTTAAAAAGACAATGGGAGTTATTCCCATGGCAGCATACATCAAGAGCAGAGAAACCCAGTATCTCTTAGACCAAAGGAATTTCCTTTCTAATCTCCCCAATATTTACTGTGCCTATGCAAGCAAAAAGAAGCACAAATTAATTTTTAGTTATTATTGTTTGGTTTTTTGTTTGTTTTTTTTTTTTTTTTTTGAACTCTTCTTTGTATTTCAGGACTGTAGTTATAGTTTGGTTGTTGACTTTATTGCTGTGGTACTTTTTGGTTTTTTTGTTTGATTTTTTGTATTGTTGTTATGTTTTCCTTCCTTCTCTTAAATCAATAGTTATAGCCTCTAGAAAATCTCGTCCTGTTGTTTTGCTTGTTTGATTTTTGCCCCCCATGTCTTTTTTCTTTCCTTCAAACAGAACCACATAACTTGTTCAGCCTCACAAATTGAGGAGGAAATAATGGAAGGTACCAAGACCAAACAGTCGTATGTACATTGAGTAGAAATAAAAAAATGATCAGACTTAACACCAAATCCAAAGCCAACTACAACAGAATCGATACCCAATCTACAAGCTAGACGCAGAGGGGACCACTTATACTGGCAGCCCGGGGACAAAAAAGGGGTGATATGGGATGCATGCTGGGAACACGAGTAGAGGAAGGACAACATGGGTGGTGGGAATGCCCCATTTTTTTATAAATGTAGTATGCTATCCATAATAGTGGAGCTTGATTTCTATCTTTCTTATTAAGATACCCTTTTTATCTTTTCTTAGATATAATTACTCTGGCAAACACTTTCAGGACTATGTTGAATAGAAATGGTGAGAGTGGGTATTCTTGTCTTGTTCCTAATCTTAGAGGGAAGATTTTGGATTCTAGACATTGACTATAATACCTGCAATAGACTTATGGTAATAGATTTAACTATTTTGAAGAAAGTCCCTTAAATTCCCTTTCTAATGAAAACAATTTTTATCATAAATGGGTGCTGGATATATTACATTGTTTTTTTATATAATCATGTGTTGTTTTTTTTGTATTGTTATAGCATTTTTAGATTGACTATGTTTATTAAACTATTTTTGCATCCCTAGAATAAATTTGAGTTGGTCATTATGTATTTTTTGATGAGCTGTTGGGTTCTATTTGCTAGTGTTTTGCTGAGAAGTTTTGTACCTATGTTTATCAGGGATTTCAGTCAGTAATGAAATATTTTTGTGGTTTCTGTATATTAGGGATATCTATTGCTATTAAGGTAATGTTTATTTCATAAAAAACTTTGGGAAAGTATTTCTGTTTCTTTAATTTACCAAAAAGATATAGTACTATGTGCCTCCTTAAAAACTATATACTAGCACTATGGGGTAAGGAGGGAGATATGGGATGCATGCTGGGAACAGGGGAAGAGGAAGGACAACACTGGGTGTGTGGTTATGCCCCTCATTTATTGTCACTATGTGTCTTCAATATTTATGTGAAACAATTGTAATTCACTTTGACCACAATAAAAATTTAAAAAATCTATTAAAAGTTGTTCTAATATTTTAATGGTCTCATAGGTGCATATATGCTTAAGAATATGATTTATTACTCATGTACATGCCACTTGATAATTAATAAATTATCTTCCCTATCTCATAGTCATTTTAAGCCAGAAGTCTAATATTAGTATGCCCCATTGTCCATTTTGAAGGAGTAGTTTGCCTGAATAATTGTCTTCCAATTATTTGACTTTAAGGTTTTAATTTCTCTAACTATTCAAATGTTTTTAAGAACAAGTGATTGTTCTTAAAGATACCACCATTCTATAGTCAAAAGAATGTTGATATTCATTTGCTAATCCATCTTGCCACTCTATGTATCTTATTAATTATTATCTTATTAATATGTTTAAACAATTGAGAAAGATATTTTCAGAAGTTTCGTAGAAGTTTGGTGTGTTTGTGTGGTTTGTCTCTCATTAAATTTCCTAGGTGATAATTCTCCATCTTTGTTTCTCTGTTCAGATAGTTCTTCTGTGTACAATTATTTACAATCATTTAAAATAGGGAGTGATTGGGATGTGAGTGAAGTTTAAATTCTGAGGTAAGTTTTAAAAGAAAAATTTAGTTGATTATATTAAAAACATTTTTATTTGTTATTTCTTGCTGTTAATTAGACCTATTTATCATGTATAAATAGAGACAAAGCAATTTCCCACTGGATGTGGTAAAAATTTAAAAAAGCTATAAAAAGAAAATAATTTAGAATTAAGATACCCTACTGAGTTTGCTTTGTGATTCTATATCTGCCTATAATATCATATCTCAAAGAATATCTCATTGCATAAAACACATGGAATTCTTTCTTAGCTCAAAATATATATTTTTGCAATAGTGAATGTCATTTGTCTATGGCCAACTGCTGGGATCTGATTGGTCGTTGCCCTATTTCAGAGTAAGCTTCAAGAACTAATCAGGGATATTATCAGCTCTGACTTTTATTGCTGCTGCGCAGAAAACTTAGCAATAAAGAAAACTGTAAATCCAGGATTTATTCTTTGTTGGGGCTTGCCTCATGCTTGGAAGATTAATGAAGAATTCCTGGCCCATTGTTTATTAAAGATACCACCATTCTATAGCATTTTAATTGTAAATCTACTCTTTGACATCCTAACTAATGGTTCTTGCTAAATTAATAAAAGCAACATATTAAGTTTAAATCCCAGATAAGGTAAAGATTGCTGTTTTAATATCCCATCCATATCCTTTATCTTTCTACAGGGGCTTTCAGGCCAGTAGTTTTAATAACATGCATGAATGAAGATGCTCTTTTTTAGCTCAAATGGTAGTGAAGAGTTTTTCCTTTATATTAGCAGGCAATCAATTCCAATAGCTTTTTAATGCTTTCTTAAAGAATCAATTTTAAAGCAGACGCTCTTCAGGGGACCCTCTTAAACTTCTTCACAGCCAGCCTTCTAATTTTCTATTACAATGCAATCTAAAGCAGCTACAAAAATAATGCAGATAATGTTTGCTGGGTAATGATTTCCAATTTCCCCATTCCATGTACCCTGTTATTAGGAGGATCATCTTGGTTGTGTAAATTAATTTTCAATTCACTTCAGGGGAACATTACAATGATTTATTCAACATCGGTGTTGAAGAAAGTGTTAGGAGGATTTTAGCAATCTAAAGAACAAAATCAATTTGTTCTGATTATCATTATATTAAAGGCAAAAAGGGAAAGAAACAAAAGAGTCACTAGAACGTGAGTCTTGACAGTTGTAAAGTTACTAGAGCCATGATTTGAAACTAGATTGTCATTTGTGATTTATTTTTACTTGGAAATTAAGTAGTGAAAGAGCTAGAACTATTTATCCATATGCTATTTCAGCAACATGCTTTCAAGAATGTTAATCAATTCCTTATAAGTCTTTGGTAGAAAGAAGTAGTATATTAACTAACTTTATACCCAATGAAAATTAGTTTTCTTAAGCATAGTAGAACTAATTAGTTAGTAGAACTAGTTAGTTTGAGAAAAATAATATCAATAAAAATGCACTTATAAGATTATTTATCTTGGGGCTAGGCAGTGGCGCTAGAGGTAAGGTGCCTGCCTTGCCTGCGCTAGCCTAGGATGGACCACAGTTCGATCCCTCAGTGTCACATACGGTCCCACAAGCCAGGAACGACTTCTGAGCGCATAGCCAGGAGTAACCCCTGAGCATCACCGGGTGTGGCCCAAACCCCCCCCCAAATATTTATCTCATATAATTATCTATGATTACATATAAACTATAATTCTTAAAATATTTCAAAAAGATCATCCTTTGTAAAGACCATACTGACTCATTTTGATAAAATTGTGTATTTGTTGTTCCCTGGGGAGAACTTAACTGCATCTAGTATGAATGTAAATTGATGTGCCCATTTACTTCAACAAATCACAGAACATCATTCAACAGTACTTAAGAGCAACCTATTCTATGCCATGCAAATGCATTGGAACAAGGGGAATGATGAAAAATAAAAGTAAATAATTACATGCATGGATTTCAGTGATCATAAAGAGGATCATGGTGACATAAGGAAATATTACATATTCAATAATTAAAATTTATTAATGTAAAGAAACCACATTACATCTAGCCCATATAAAAATAGTTCCTCAAAAATAAATGATCAAAGCTGTTCAAATCTGATGCAGGCATAATATTAAATGAGTAAGGATATAGGAGAAGGGAAAATTATTTTAGGAGGGGTCATATTTAAGAAACAGAATCCTATATGCACTTTGAAAAACTACTATGTATTGAAGTTTAATTTTTGGGAAGAGGAAGTAAAGATATAAGATTTCAGAAAGGAGACTCTTGCCACACCCAGAAGAATATGATGTGTGTCTGCATTATATACTATAAATTTTACTTAATGTCTTCAACAGGTTCTTTACTTTTGACTTGTAGCAAAATTAACTATACTATAAGTTAATTAATATATACAAGAGTAATGTTCATATTGTATATTTATTTTTATGGAAACATACCAACCTTCTAAGTAATGACTCAAACCTCTAATATTAAAGAATTATTTTCATTAATTAATTCATTTTCACTAATTTATTCCACGTTATGATTGTATATGGTTGGATGCTATTTAGAAAGCCTAGATCAAGACAGAAACCATCCAGGACAGGAAGTCCTGCTCTCACAGACTTTTTAGCTTGTCAGGTTCTTAGATAAAATATCATTTGAAGACCTACTTCATCTAAAAACGTTTCTTAGTAATCTAAAAATGACTAGGTTGACCATTCTTTTTTTGAAAACCATGTAGTTAACTAATAAGCATATCAATGCACTGAAGTAATATAGAATTACATAGATGCCTACAATGAATTGCTTTCAGAATAACAAAAGTTATTCCGAAAAGTAGGAGTGGACTCAAAATCCCTGATGGAACAGTTTATATTTATAGAAGATACAAAGCATGAATTGCACATATGACTCTAAAATTTGGGATGTATTGCATTTACACAAGTAAATTTGGTTTTCAATAATAAATTTTCTTGTGGAATATAAATGTCTTTATTATTAATACATAAGTATATTGACTTAGCCTGGCCTCTAAAAATAAATATTGTAGCAAAGTGTTTAAGGGCTCATACATAATCCAATTCAACTTAATAGTGTGTGAAGAACGTGGTTCTGCTACATATCCAATATCACTGTGATCCAGGACGTTATCTAATTCAGTTTGCTTAAATGCTGGACAAGGCACCCAGTAGCCCCTCATAGAAGCTTGTGTAAAGTAAATAAAACTTGTGATGATCTAGGATGCAACTCTGCCAAGTGAAGTAATCAGGCTGCTCTTATAATACCTAATTGTGTGTTTAGGGATAAGCAAATAGGAAAAACAGAACCTGTGGCTTCTACTGACCATGGTGTCATCTCAGAATTATGGACACAAGAGTGTCAATCAAGATTTGAGCAGATTTATATAAACAGGACTGGAAATAACATGCCTCTGAATAAGTTACAAGCTGTACTAGGAATGATAGTGGCAAGTCATTACTGAGGTTTTATAGTAATAGACACAAAATTGTTGGAGAATTGAATAACACCAAAATGCCATTACAAGATGAAGTCTATGGCAAGGGCTCTATGACCCGAACTATTAGAATTCATCTTCTTTGTTAATGACTTGGCACAGGCCAGCTTTATTTGTTTTGTCTTTGACCATACCCAACTGTTCTCAGGATTCGTTCTTGGTTCTGTGCTATGGAGTCATTTCTTATATGACAGGACTGAACCAGAGTTGGCTGTGGATTAGACAAGTATTCTCTCTGGTCCATAGAGAAGCTTTTTGAGGTCTGCTTCCAGGTGGGTCTGATGCCTTATGTCTTGGACGATTAGACCTTACAAACAATACTGACTTAGAGCGTCAAAGGAAAATGAATGAACACTTGCTCTGAATCTGACCTGTGATAGCGGTTTTGATATTGGATCAATGAGATCTGATTACAGGTAATTATTTGCTACAGAAATGTGGATTCTTGATATCATTCCTTTTAGTATTTTTCATAAAAGATAATCTTTTATCTTTAGTGTTTTACCATTATTTGTCTCATCTATGTAAATATAAATAAAAGATAAAAATTGTGCATGTCTATGTGTGTTTCTGAACTCTGCTGATTAAAAAGTGAAAGAAATTTTTAGTACTTTACTTTGGGGGGGTGGGTGGGTCACACCCAGCAGAGCTCAGAGGTTACTCCTGGCTCTAGGTTCAGAAATCGCTCCTGGCAGGCTCCGGGGACCGTATGGGACGCCAGGATTCGAACCACAGTTCTTCTGCGTCTAAGGCAAACACCTTACCGCTGTGCTATCTCCGGCCCTGCTTCACATTTTTATATATGTTAAGTGCTGTTGTGGTAGGGTTGAACTATAGTATATTTGAAAACTAGATTTATGAAAGTTAGTGGTATAGATCTTTAAATGCCAGAAAAATTTCCTCATGCATTTCAAAATCCATTATCAAGCTTGTCAAAAGAAAAGAACCTATCATGATTTCAAAGGGCATGTAAAATGCATATATTAATCTTTCGATTTTAAAATAAATTTAAGAACAAATTGACAACCCGAGTTAAAAGTTTTTATATCTAAATATTCTATGTGTGGGAAATATTACTTTCATTTACTTATTCTTTCAAAACTATATAAAAGTAAAACCTGTATGTTGATTTTTAATGCATCATTTAAAAAGCGGTTAAGTATGTAAGTTATACCTAAGTTTATCTAGTAAGTTTGGAATGGTCTGATATAAAAATATGAGATATTAAGTAACTAGAAAAACTCATTTAGGGTATTCTGAATACCATTCCATCTAAAGGATAAAGATAATGAGGCTAGGTATTTATTCAGTAAATATGAAATATAAGGGAGATTAATTGACATTAAAATATAAAGTACTTAAAATTATTTTTGAGGCATATTTTGATATATCAAGTACAGAGAAACATATCTTCAAGAAGTTCAAAATATTTTAATTGAGGACCTTTGCTACTCATTGGGAAAGAGCTACATATTTCCAGACAGGTTGAGGGTTGAACATAATCAGTGATTTTAGTAATAAAGCAGATAGGCAATCAATGGTTTGAACAAAAAGTAGGTGAGACAAATGCTAGGCTTTTCAGAGAACAGTATGCAAATTATTTCTTGCAAGAAAACTCTTAGTCTAGGGTGAATTGTAGATTTATAGAAAAGATATTTTAAAAACTTGATTAATGAATTTGCTAAGGAATGTTGGAAAGCTCAGCTAATAGAAAATATAAATATATCACAGAAATACATTATTCAAAAATAAAGTATCATAATTAAATATAACAGAAAAATATTATAAAAAGCTCAATATTAAATACATAGGGAATAGAAAGACATTTTTAATTTGATAGTGTGAGTGGGCACATTTATCAGTGCTCTCTGCTTACCCCTAGCTCTTCTGTTAGGTATTACTCCTAGCAGGGCTTAGGGGACTGTATGGTATGTAGAGGCTCCACTCTGTGCTAAGCACGTGCCTTATCTTGTATAATATAGGGTAAAAGATATACTATAAGATTTATGGCACTTATCTTGTTCAGCATTGTCCATGCTTTCAATTTCTGCCACTGAACTTGGTCCCCTGAGCACCATCAGGAGTTATCCCTGAGCATAGAGCCAGGTATAAGCCCTAAGCAACAGTTGGGATTTCCTTAAAAAAAAAGAAATAAAACCAACTAAAGATAAATATATGGATGAAGGGAGAAAGAAAGACATAAAGGAAGACATAGGAGAAGAACAAGTTCTCCTCTTAAATTCTCTTATGCTTATATCATATTACCTTCCAAATAAAATTTGTAAGTGAGGCAATAGAGGATAAAGCTGAAATAAAATTTTATCAAAAATAGTTATAGGCATATATGAAAGACATGAGTTATTAATTTTGAATCAGTACTATATTTGCTTCAGTGAAATTCAGGTGGATTTAGACAAGGCTTTGGACTCCATTATTTCAAAAAAGGCAAACTTTTTCTGCTATTGTATAATAAAATATTTTATTGTCTTAAGCCAAATAATGAAAAATTAACAATAATAATTTAAACATTTCATAGCAACTTTAATTTATATAGAAAATGTTCAAAGCTAATTAATTATCTTAAAACCCTACTAATATATTATGATTTTGGTAATATTATTTATATTTAATTTTTAATTGTGGCATAAGAGATTAAATAATGTTTCTTTTTTATTTAAATACCATGATTACAAGGTTGTTCATATACAATATTTTTTCAGTGATAAAGTTGTTCATGATTTACAGTCACCCAATATATAACAACCTTCATCAGTGTGAATTCTTCTTTTTTTATTTATTTTAACAGACATTTTTTAGAATATATAATGGCAAATCTTACACAGTGATACTTAAGGTACATGGTGACAATAAATGAGGGCCTTTCCACTTCTTTTTATTTTTTTAATAATTTTGACCAAAGTGAATTACAAATCTTTCACAGTGATATTTTTGTTACATAGTGACATTGAATCAGGGGCATTCCCACCACCAGTCTTGTTCTCCCTCCATCGCTGTTCCTAGCATACATCCTATATCCCTACCTTTGCCCCCTAGGCTGCTAGAATAAGTGGTCCCCTCTGTGTCTAGCTTGTTGTAGAATGTGTATTGCTTCTGTTGTCCTTGGCTTTGTATTTGGTGTTTAAGTCTGATCATTTTTTAAATTTTTACTCAATGTTCATATGCCTGTTTGGTTACTTTCTCTCTCTCTCTCTCTTTCTATCTCTCTCTCTCTCTTTCTCACTTGCTCTCCCTCACTCTTTTGGGACATTTTGGTTTGTATTACTGTAAATGAATGGGTGTCATGAATGTTCTTTCCATATTAGACCTTCTCTACTCTAATTGCACTCACCACTGTTTGTGGCAAGCCACCTGCCATGGAATGGTCCTGATTTTTATCTCTATTGTCTTTTGATATAACACCCACACTATCATTTATTTTCCTTATATCTCAGTGATAAGTGAGATTATTCTACATTAATCCTTTTCCCTCTGACTCATTTCACTCTACGTAATACTCTCCATGTCCATGCACATATCAGAAAAAATTATGATATTTATTTCTAACAGCTGCATAGTATTCCATTGTGTTTCTTTATCCGCTCATGTGTTGTCAGGCACCTGGTTTGCTTCTAGAGTCTGGCTATGTAAATACTGCTGCAATGAACATGGGCATGCAGAGGTCTTTTTGTATTGTATTTTTGTTTTCTAAGGTATATCCCTTGGAGAGATATTGCTGTATCATAAGGAAAAAAATTTCCAGTTTTTTAAAAAGATAACTTATTTATTTAATCACCATGGTTACAAAAATGTTCATAAATGGGTTTCAGCCAAAATGCACACACCCCTTCACTAGTGCATGTTCCCCTTTCCTGCCTGTGTTCCTGAAAGGTACACACTTTTTCATGTGCCTTTTGGCCATCTGTATTTCTTCTTTGAGAAAATGTCTGTACATTTCTCTCCCCCATTTTTTGATGGGATTAGATGTTTTCTTATTCAGTACCTTATATATCCTAAACATAAGCCCTTTTTCAGAAGGGTATTAGATGAAGAGTTTCTCCCATTCTGTAAGTAGCCTTTGTATTTTAGTTATTGTTTTATTTGAAGTGCAGAAACTTTTTAGTTTGATGTAATCATATTTACTTAGTGAGTGGCAATTCTTCTTTGAAGATGCTCTTAGTTTGATGTCATGGAGTATTTTGCCAGTTTTCTCTATGTGCCATATGGTTTCAGGTCTGATATCAAGTTCTTTACACCATTTTTTTTTTTTTTTTTTTTTTTTGGTTTTTGGGCCACACCCAGTGACGCTCAGGGGTTACTCCTGGCTATTCGCTCAGAAGTTGCTCCTGGCAGGCACGGGGGACCATATGGGAACCGGGGGATCGAACCGCGGTCCGGTCCGTCCTAAGGCAGGCACCTTACCTCCAGCGCCACCGCCCGGCCCTCTTTACACCATTTTGATTTGACCTTTGTGCATGGTGTTAAAGAGAGGTTGGATTTCACTTTTTGCATATAATTAACCAGTTTTCCCAGAACCACTTGTTTTAAAGGCTTTTCTTGCTCCATCTTGTATTTGTTGCCCTATTAACAAAGATTAATTGGTTATATGCCTGGTGTCAGTCTCAGAATATTCAAATCTAATCTATTGATGTAAGAGTCTGTCTTTATTCTAGTGCCATAATATTTTGATTACTATTGCTTTATTTATTTAAAGTTGGGAAAAGTGATACCTCCCATCTTTTTTCTCCCAAGGATGGCTTTAGATATTCATGAGCACTTATTGTTCCAAATGAATTTTAGGAGTGTTTTATCCACTTCTTTGAAGAATGTCATGGGTATCCTTAGAAGCATTGTGTTTAATTTGTACAATGCTTTGGGAAATATTGCCATTTTAATTAGGTTAATTCTACCAATGCATGAGTAGGGTATTTATTTTTTCTGTGTTCTCTTTATTTCTTAAAGCAGTGTGCTGTAGCTTTCTTTGTATAGATCTTTTACCTCTTTAGGTACATTCAGTCCAAGGAAGTTTATTTTCTCTGGCAAAATTGTAAATATAGTTGTTTTTGTAATATCTTTTTCTTCTCTTTCATTTAGTTTATATAAAATGCCATGGATTTTCAATGTTAATTTTTGTAGTCTGCCACTTTCCTATACAAATCTATTGTTTCTAGAATTTTTTTGATAGAATCTTTTGGATTTTGTAAATATAGTATCATGTCATCTGCAAATAGTGAGAGCTTGAATTCTACCTTTCCTATCTGGATACCCTTGATTTTTTTAACCTTATTTATGACAAGTGCTTCCAGTACTGTGTTAAATAAAAACAGAGAGTGGGAGCAACCTTGCCAGATATTAAAGGAAAGGATTTTAGTTTTCTGCATTAAGTATAATTTTTGCCAAGGGCTTGTCATTAAAGGCCTTGACTATATTGAGAAAAGTGTCTTCAATTCAGATCTTTCTGAGAGTTTTGATCATGAATAGGTGTTGGACTGTTGGCATCTCTTGATAGTACATATGATTTTTTATATTTTCTGCTGTTGATATGATATATTATATTGTTTGACTTACACATGTTAAACCTTCCTTGCCTGTCGGGGGTGAACTCTACTTGGTCATGCTGTATGACATTCCTGATGAGTTATTGGATCCTATTTTATAGGACGTTGATGAGAATATTTGTATCTTTGTTCATCGAATTTGTTGGTCTATAGTTCTCTTTATTGTGGCATTGTCTAATTTTGATACAAGGTGATATTAGTTTCTAAATATATTTGGGAGTGTTTCTTTAATTTTCTGAAAGAGCCTATAAAGGACTGGAAGGCTTCGTGAATAGTTTGAAAGAATTTGCTAGAGAATCCATCTGAGTCCAGGCTCTTGTTTTTGGGAAGAATTTTTAATTATTATTTTAATTCCCTCAAAGGTGACAGGTTTGTTCAGATATGCTAGTTCATCCTGGTTCAAACTTGGGAGTTTATAAGAGTCCAAGAATTTGTCCATTTTGTATTCTGGCAGAGTTTCTCAAAGTAATCTTTGATTGCCCTTTGAATTTATGTGTGTTTGCAGTAATATCCCCCTTTTCATTTCTAATTCGTTTTATGAAGTTTCTCTCTTTGTGAGTCCTACTAGTGGTTTATCACTTTTGTTTATTTTTTTCAAATAACCAACTCTTGTTTTCATTAATCTTCATATTTTTTGTGTTTTCAGTTATTAATTTCCATTCTGTGCTTTGTTATTTTTCATTTGTCTGCTTATTTTTGGTTCATTCTGTTACTATTTTTCTACTTTTTAAGCTTTTTCATTAAGTTATTTATATAGTATCTTTCTTTCTTCCTGATGAATGCTTGCAAGGCTATACATTTTTCTCTTAATATTGCTTTTGCTATTTTCTACAAATTCTGATGATTCCTGTCTTCATTTTAATTAGTTTCCAAGAAACTTTTGATTTCCTCTTTGATTTTTGTCTCTACCCCACTCTGTTCAGTAGTGAACGGTTTAATTTCCAGGTGTTAAAGTTCTTTTTCTGTGTCTGTTTTTAATTCACTTCTAATTTCAGTGCTGATAAGCTGAGAAGGTAGTTGATATAACTTGTATTTTCTTGATTTTATGGAGGTTTGTTTTTTGACTCTTTATGTGATCTATCTTGGAGAACAACCCATGTACTTTCACAGAATGTGTCTTCAGCTTTTGGGGATGGAGAGCCTTTATACCTACTAACCACTCTCTTCCATTTCTTTCTTTCTTTTTTTTTTTTTTTTTTTTTTTTTTTTTTTTTTTTTTTTTTTTT
>PVKC010002610.1:0-42617 GCA_004027635.1 Crocidura indochinensis
CCTGGCATCACAAAAAAGCCTTTGGGATGGAGTAATGAGTATATATGGAGCCAGGGTTGATTCCATGATGGTATGCTTCAAGGATGGAGAAATCTCTGAATCTCTTAGGCCATGGGAATTCCCTTTCTTCCCCAATGCTTACTGTGCCTATGCAAAAAAAAAAAAAAAAAAAAAAAGTGGGGGGAATGCCAAACTCTACCACTCCAGCACCCATACATTTTCTTTCTTTCTTTTTTTTTTTCCTTTGGGTCACACCCGGCAGTGCTCAGAGGTTACTCCTGGCTCCATGCTCAGAAATTGCTCCTGGCAGGCACGGGGGACCATATGGGGCACCTGGATTCAAACCGATGACCTTTTGTATGAAAGGCAACCGCCTTACCTCCATGCTATCTCCCGGGCCCACATTTTCTTATTTTGTTTTGATTTGTTAGTTTTTGACTTTATTTTTCTTCTCTTTTTTTCTTCTACTTTTTCTTTTTCATTCTTGTGGCTATTATTTAGATTTTTTTTAATTTTTATTTGCCGGGTCCATTTTTTTCTTTTTTCATCCATTTTTCTTTTCTTTTTTCTCCCTCTTCTTTCTTTTTTTGGCAGTTGTCACCAAATTTTTTTCTCCTCTTTTTCTTATCATTTTTATCTCCAATGACGGTGGAATAGATGCTCAATCTAAAACAAATGGAGACCTGTTGCACTAGCATTCTGGGGGTAAAGGAAGGAGATATGGGATGCATACTGGGAACAGGGGCGGAGGGAGGACAGCACTGGTGGTGGGAATGCCCCTCATTCATTGTCACTATAAATGATGCAGTGAAAGATTTTTTTGTTTTTGTTTTTGTTTTTGTTGTTTTGGTTTTTTGGGCCACACCCGATGACGCTCAGGGGTTACTCCTAGCTATTTGCTCAGAAGTCGCTCTGGGCAGGCACGGGGACCATATGGGGAACCGGGGGATCGAACCTCGGTCCGTCCGAGGTTAGCGCAGGTAAGGCAGGCACCTTACCTCCAGCGCCACCGCCCGGCCCCCAGCAGTGAAAGATTTGTAATGCACTTTGTTCACAATAAAAATTAAAAAATAATTAATGAACAATAAAAAAAAAAGCAGAAGTCAGGGTCAGAGAGATAGTTAAGGGTTAAGGCTTTTGTCTTCTGTGCAGCCAATTCCAGTTCAGCTCCCCCAGCATCACATGAGCAAAGGGCCACGGGGTAGTCCCTGAGTACCACCCTGAGAAGTCTTCAAACAGTTACCAAAAAGCAGGAGCCAACCCTTGACTTCTTTCAATGGCCCACCTTCACGCTGCCTCTTCTTCAAGCCCATTATCTTCAAGCCCATTATCCAGCACAATCTCTTTCAAATTGCTGATAAAGAGCCACTTTCCTAGCATGTGCTCCCTTCACTTCACTCCTAACTGGCCTCCCATTTCCCTTCCAGATACAAGCCCATGTTTATTGCTAGGGTGGTTTTCTTTTGTGTTGTTTAAGTACACCTGGCATAAGGCTTTGGCCCACTCATAAGGCCATTTCAAAATGCTTTCTCTGTATGATATAAGCTTTTCTTTGGCTATAACCATGTCTTTCATTTACTCTATACAGCACTTGCCACACTGCACGATATGTGGTAAACAGCAGTCACATAGAACAAAACAACAACTGAACATCATTGTCTGCTATGGAATCATTAATGAGTTGCCTGCCTTTTGAGAGCTTCTTAACAAAGGAAAATGCAGATGAGGATAAAGGGCAAGAGTAAGGAAAAGTCAAAAGAACCTCACAATCTAAAGACTTAACCTCTATCTCCATCAACTCATTATATGTTTTGAGTTAGTGTATTCACGAGAACCTTTTCTCCTTGTCTAGGCCAAGTGTCTTGTCACAGCTTAGAGAAAAAAAATTCCTTTTCTCTATGCTGATTTAAGATTAAAAAATTTTTAAATTGCAGTTTAAACTGGTGATTATTATGACAATTGCAAATACCAAGATATTAAGATTGGCATCATTATAGTTACATAAATGTGTATGGAAAAGAAACACCTTTATTATAAGCATTTAAAACTTATGTTAATGTAATATCTTCAGTTTATGCCAATTCTGCCATTTTTATTAGTGTTTTTGTTTGTTGGTTTATTATGTTTAAGTTTCCTTCTTTCAGGTTTTCAGGTTTTTAATAATATTAATTTTAAGTGCTATATAAAAAAAATTAAAGCTTAGTTTTTATACTGCCCTGAAGACAATGACTATAGTCAACATATATTCACACTATTTACACAATGTTTATGATGATGATGATTGTAGAATAAAAATAAAAGCAATAAGGTTCCATGTTTTGGGTGAGGCCGACCATGTTTCTAACCTCTCAGGAAGATGGTGGGTCTGCTGAAGCAGGGTAGTAGTGACAGAGAAATAATACATAGTAGACAGAAAAGATATTCATTGAAGTCAACTCATTTTATTCCTCACAGCTTTTTTTCTGCCATGAGTTTCTTTGCAGGCTGCTTTCTTTGCCGAGCTTTCCCAATCCTTTGCTGTCTAAATCATGTCCTTTTCCTGTCAGCCATTAGGCAGACTCTTTTCTTATTATCCAGAACCCCATCCACCAGGGTCAGGGAAGGTTTTTGTAATGTAAGTGGGCTTCTATATACCATAAGAAGAGGTTAGGGAAAAAGGAACTTAAGGGGGAAAGGTTCTCTTTACAGTGATGAGGAGGAGGAAAAGAAGGAGGTGGAAGAGGAAGAGGATGTTTTGGAGCCACATTTGCTTTGCTCAGGGATTATTTCTGGCTCTGTGCTCAGGAATCACTCCTGACAGTCTTTGGTGGACCATATAGGTTTGACCCTCTTCTGGAAACAAGTCACCTGCCCTCTGCATACATCTCTCTATGGTCTTCTGCAGGATCTTGATTTTGTTTAACAGAGTTCAACACCTCACACACTGATCTGACTATAGGAGCCTAAGACAGACATGGGAACCTTCACATTTTACTTACAAATATCTGGATTTGATGTGAGAGATAGCCATGGGAGCAAGAGGTGAGATGTACTGCTGAATGGTGCTTTGCCAGGATGTGAAACGCCAAAGCAGTGATCATTCAGTTTGATCAACTTGACTTCATTTACAATGAAATCTTATTTGACTTAATTTATTTTACTGTCACCGAGAGGAGCAATGTGGTTACAATAGCAAAATCTATGCTTTTGATGTGCAGTTTCTGCATCTTCTACGATTACCAAAATATCTTCCAAGACTCTTCACATTGTTTTGAGTCCCTGGAGTTTTACTTCTTTAACCTGAACCAGGCTGGAGATTTTTATTCTGTTTGCTAGTACAACTTAATAAAATAAAACTGAGAAAAGCAAAAATACCTTACCAAATAAAATGGGCTAATTTATTTTTTTGTTTGTTAGTTTTTGTTTTAGGGTCACACCCAGGCGTGCTCAGGACTTATTCCTGACTTTGCATTCAAAAACCACTCCTGATGTTGCTTGTGGAAACATATGGGATGCCAGGACCTAAACCTATACAGGCTGCATGCAAGGCAAATACCCTACCCACTGTACTATTATTTAGTCCCCAGTGATTAATTTCTAAATTTAATGTCCTTTATTTCCTGACACTGTAAGACTAATGCATACCTTTATGAGAGCTTAAACCCATATTTTATATAATAGGCTTCTGAAACTATGTGAAAAAGACAAGATAATTTGATATAGTCTTGGACTTTCAACAACTAGTCATAGGCACTTTGGGGGCTGCAAAGTTCTTGATACCTCAGTATCAAGAATCAACCACATCTTATTTATTGATTAATTTTGCTCTCTATTAGGCAAGAGGTTCAAAGGAAGACAAAAACTTTGTTCCCTACTTACAGGAAGTTGATCCAGGAGAAGGAAACTTATGCAGGTTTTCCTGAATAATTCAAGCAATATATAGTCTAATCCAGGATGCTCAGTTCAGAAAAATCAGGGTTAGAAGAGTACTTGATTTTAGAGGAGTTGATTAAAGACAGTTGTAGTAATATGACTTTGCAAGAATTTATTAAGTGTATCTGGATGCTAGTAAGAACAGAGCCCAATTTTCTTTTCTAAATTTGTACAGGATGAGTGAGTTACCAGACAGAAATGCCCAAGAAGGGCATAGGGAATATGATGCTGTGGGAATCCAAGTAAGCTCATTTATCATTTGGGCTGAGTTTCCCCATCTATAAGGTAGCAGGTAAAGCTAGAAACTTTGAGTGGCTGGCAGTTCTAACATGCTGAAGCAGGTCTATTATCTCTGCACAGCATGATGTTGGGCGACCTGCCATAGGAAAGATCTCACTAGAGGGAAGGACAGTCCTGACGCTCCTCAAGGGATGTTAACAGGAAAGACATTTTTATGCAGCAGCGTATGCTAAGAACAACCTTTTCTTGCCTTCATCTGTCTTCTCTGGGGGTAGGAGGGGGCTTACCAAGCTTCAGGACAGATGGCATCCCTCACTTTTACTAATTCTGAATCTCAGCAACATCTTTCCCTCTCTCTAACTTTTAAGTTGTTTGATAAAGTTGGCTAATTTTCTTTCTAAATTCATATGCTTTCATTTATCTATTTCCCCTGGATCTCTGTTTCTCAGATTCAAATTGAGTTGCTCAATTCTACTATCTTCTCCCCAGTTGCTTAAATCTAAACTCTTATCATCACAGTGTCTTTGGAAGATAATATGTTATAAAATTTAAAGTAATTTCTAATTAACATCATAATATGCTCATAATTGTATTTTCCAGAAAGTTCTAAATTATGGAATCCTTGTCAGAATCAGGATTTGAGACCACATACTTATCACTAAGTTTTCCCCCAAATCTAATAGGTAGATCTCCTACCTTAGTGGATCATATTTTGTAGCTGCTTTCTTTATAGGAAGATAGGAGAAAGAAAGATGATACATATTGGACACTTTCCAAATAAATTTCAAATGCATATAATGAACAATGAGAATACTCATATCTCTATAGTAATTGATATTTAAAGTATGATGCTGAGGAGCAAATTTCTGAAATCAGTCAATTACAATAAGCTAAGATATCACACAACTAATATATAGGTCTCTGTTATGCTTTACTAAAAACCATATCTTTGTGTGATCTCACTTAAATATGAACTCTATAAATCCAAAAATCAAACAATAAAGTCAAACTCATAGATACAGAGATTAAGGTGACTGCCAGAGGTGAAGAATTGTGTATGTATAGGTAAGTGGGGTATAAAAGAGTCAAAAGGTACAAAGTTCCAGTTAGAGATAAATTAGTAATACAATGCATGATGACTATAATTAATAACATTAAAGTGTTTGAAAATTGCTAAGGTATTAATTTTGTCTATATCTTTATTTAAAAACCTTACTTATAAATATGATTGTAGTTAGGTTTCAGTCATGTAAAAAACATCCCTTTAACCAGTGCAACATTCCCATCACCAATGTCCCAAATCTCCCTCCTCCCTACCCCCAGTCCTCACCTGTACTTGAGACAGGCTTTCTACTTCCTGTATTAATTTGCATAGTTATGATAGTTCTCAGTGTAGTTATTTCTCTAACTGCACTCAGCATTCTTTGTGGTGAGCTCCATGTCATGAGCTGGACCTTCCAGCCCTCCTCTCTGAGGATCTCTGAGGATTATTGCAACAATGTCTTATATTTTTCTTAAAACCCATAGATGAGTGAGACTATTCTGTGTCTATCTCTCTCCCTCTGACTTATTTCACTCAGCATAATAGATTCCATGTACATCCATCTATAGGAAAATTTCATGAGTGGTATTAATTTTTTTTTAAGTTCAAGAAACATGTAAACATCTATGGTGATGACTCTGACCATACTGTGGTGATCATTTTTCAATATATATATATAAAAATATGATACTGTCCACTTGGAATTTATATGTGATGTTCTATGTCAATTACACCTTGATATAAAAATTGCTTAATTTATTTATAAATGAAATTAGCCAGTCCAGTGAGCTAAAACCATCTAATCAGTTCAGGTTTGTAGACAGTCTTATTTAAGTCCCAGTAGAAGAGAAGCTGCCCATCATGCCTGTTCCTTCAAATAACAACACAAGTTGTTTCAAGTTGAGGCAAATCTCAGAAACTAAGCTGCTCATCCACCATGAGAGTTGATTCTGAGTTATCTCATAATAATAGCAGCAGGAGAGTTGAGGGAACAAGGCCGGATCCCAGTCAGCTTCAGAGTACTTTCAGGTCTGGGGCCTGTTATGGGGGCACCTTTTAATTCATAGGAGTGGGCAACTAAAAGGAGGTAAGGTATTTTGAATCGTAACATCCCTATTCAATGTGGTTATTTTTTTGTCCTTGGACAAATGTTCTTTTTTCTTTTCCAGTCATATTTCTACACCTACTCCATATGTTCTTGAACAATAACACTTGTTGACATTTTGATATCACCAGAAAAGCACTGAAAGATGAGGTGAACCCACGGAATACATTTGTGCTTTCAGTTATTTCTGAGAGAAAGGTGGTATTGCAGCAATCCATTAAAGCCTTATACTGTATCAAAGCTAAAAGTCTGTCACATAAAAGCACCACCTGTAGTCACTCTTTTGAAAGGAGAGTCCTTGGCAAACAATGGCCTGAGTGAGGCAGTTTAGTAAGGCAGGAGTCAAGATCACTGAGACATAAATTAAGCATTCATCCTTGAGTAGCAGCCAAGCTGCCAAAGCCCCCATAATCCCAATTAATCCCATTTTGTGCAGTTGCCCTTGGGCCAAGGGCAGAGAGGAAGAGAATGTGTGCATGATGGTTCCGCATCAGCTCTTTACCTTTCCAGGGGGTGGGTCTGTAATAAAGGAGCGCACCTATGCAAACCTTCCTCTTCTCTACTTGGAGCCTTCAGAGCCCTCCCCCGCCCAGCTTCTGCATTCTGTCAGCAAGAACCTACTTCAAGGACACCCTACACTTCCCCAGAGTTAGCAGCCTGGGCTCCTTGGCAAGCTATTTTACTCTCTTGTACTGTGAACTGGCACTCCAGGGCCAATGCCTGCAGTCATAGAGTGAATGAACACTCCACAGCACCCCTAGATCTCATTTTACTCAGTTCTAGGGGGAAAGTTGATTAGATTTCCAAGAATGTAAAATTTCCCTTTTGAGGATGAAATGAAATTAATGAAGAAATGAAAATTGTGGTTACAAAAATACGTATACCTTGGAGGGAAGTGGACACTAGTTAAGGAACTGATGTTAGAACACTATGCATAACACTCAATCATAACTAACTTTGTAAATCATAGTGCCTCAACAACAAATCCTGCACCTCAGTTGAATTTATGGTGGAGTAAAGGGCAACAGGGAGAAAAAGGGTAGGCTAATAGGGGACATTCTGGTGAGCTTGTGTTGTTGGAATGCTATATACATCAAATCTTCTCATAAACCATATTGTAAATCACAGTGCCTCACATGGAAAAAATTAATAAAAATAAAACACCAGAAAACACTTGTACCTAATAGTATCTGTCTGTAATAGCCCATAGCTGGAAATATGTGTTTTGTTTATAATGAGCGAAGGTTGAAACTGTGGTCCATAATACTATGAAATGCAGCATAGCAATAAAAGCAAACCAACACCCACACTGATAACTACTTGGACGAACTTCAAGGGTGAAAAAGTCAATCTCAAAAGATAATATATGATAGGTGACCTAAACTATAGTAATTACATGATCCCATTTATATAGTATTTTTCTCGGCCTTTTGGCTAATATCAAGTGTAGTATATAGTATTTTCAAAATGACAAAATTCAAGAGACTAGGAACAGGTTGATTGTTGCCAAAGGTTAATGACTGGGGAAGGAAGGGAAGGATTGGTGAAACAAAGAAGCTTCTAATTTCTACTTCATGTGGCACACATATTTTTTAATTTAAATGTTTTTTACTGTATTTTCATTGATACTAAATATCTTTCAGAATAAATATAATGCAAAATATGTTTCCCACAGGTAAAAAGAGGTTTGATAATTTATTTTAATTAGGAATTCAATGGTATGATAAATATCTAGTTTGACTCACATCTCTTCTACACTTATGGTTTCTATTTTGAAGTTTTCTTTAGGGAGAAGGTGGGGGCTTCTCATTGGTGCTCCAGAGACCTATGGGGCCCCAAACAATGATTCTTGGTCAACCGGTCAAGTGGTTCAATGCAAAGGCCTAAAGATGTAATGATGCTTGGGCCCTATAGTTCTGGGGAGATCCAGAACACCCACTCTATGCTCACAGTTTCCAGTTTGCACCCAGAAATGCTTGGGGGAACATGTGGTGCTGAAAATCAAACTAACCATCCAGTATGTACCTGAAGAAATCCTCCCCCAGGAGAGGTTCGCTAACGGAGGTAGGGAGGACGAGATCTCTCCCCTCCAGCTCGGAGAACGCGTCTACCACCCAGTAACCAGCGGTTCTGAGGTGAATCGGCGAGTAAACAGCTCACGGAGAGTCAGACTTGTGGAAATATCAGCTTTATTCAGTGGAAATAACTGAGGTTCAATGACCCAGCATCAGTTCCAATCCATAAAGTCCCTAAACCTCCCACAGACTTCTGTTTTATACATTAGAATCAGGTACCACCCTAGGGTAGGGGCAGAATGCCAGGTCACACCCTAGAGTAGGGTCCAATCACTGATCAGGGTAGGTCCTGCCAGGTCACACCCTAGAGTAGGGTCCAATCACTGATCAGGGTAGGATCAGGGTAGGTCCAAAAATGTTTATACATAAAAATTCCAAATCATGATAAGATTAGAAATGTTTACATATGCAACATGTACCCTAACCGCTATACTATCTCCCAGCCTCTCTCTCTTTTGAAGTTTCCTCTGACACACACAATGTGCTAGTTTCATTGTACCATTGTATCATTTATCCATCAGGGAAGGTGAACATGGGCATGCTAGTTCAAAACCTGATAGGACTGCATAAAGGAATATTCCCTCAAAAGTGTAGATAGCATGAAGGTAGGGCATTTGTCTCACATGCAGAGCATAGTGGTTTGAATCCCGGCATCCCATATGGTCTCCTGAACCTGCTAGGAGCAATTTCTGAGAGTAGAGCCAGGAGTAATCCCTAGCACTGCTGGGTGTGACCTCCCAAAACGAAACAAAACAAAAGTGTAAGGGGGGCCTTGATTACTGGTCCTCGGTTTGGCCTCAGTTTGCTGCTGGTATTTGTGATCTATCATCTTGCCTTTTTTCTTTTCTTACTTAGCATACATTTCCTGAGTAACCATATCAACGCCTATAGCAGCTGCTGTCTATCTATTAAAAGGACAAGATGGTCGCCAGACCAGATTGTGCTCTTGAGCAATCTTCAAATTCAATTGTCCATTGAGTACATTCTATCAGTATTGTTCCAGTAAGCCATTTCCCTCCATGAGTTCAGCTCAATATCTTCCAGCCCTTCTCATTTGAAACCTGTTCCTTTTGCTATATTCTTCATCTTTGCCATAATTCACATGATCACCCTAGCCAGAAATATGGAGGATATTCTTTTCTCTGACATTATACATAGTTAATTTTTACTTTTTTCACAATCTTGAATCCATTTGAGCTCCAGATATACACATGAACAAACCCTAATAACATTATACAAAGAGTAAGATATAAAAATATGCATAGTATGAGTATGAATATTTGTTTATTGTATACTTATACATACATTTACTTACATATATTTATATACTACATATAAATAAAGTGTATTAAGTTTTTGTGTATTTATGGGCACACAGATGTACCTAAACACTAAAAATCATGCAAAGAAATAATATACCCAAACTCAGAACAGTGATTTTTCTCTAAAGACAAAAGAAAGAAGAATTTGGAGATGAAGCTTCATTTCTTTTTTCAAAGTAGCAAAATACTGACTTATGTTCAATTTGGTCACCTGAATATTATATTATTATGCAACATTTTATGTAGCTGAAATATTTTACAATTGTGTGTGTGTGTGTGTGTTTTGGGACCACACCTGACTGTGCTTAGTGGTTACTTTGACCCCACTCAGGAATCACTTCTGGCAGGCTCAGGGGACCAAGCATGAAACTTAGGTTACTATTGTAAGGTTGGCCTCACCCATGTACTATCTCTGATCCCCCTATTAAAAAATCCTAAGATGAAAAAGAACCTTTCTTGACCTCCCTGCCCATGACCAAAGAGCCTAGTTCAAGCACTTGGTAATTCTTTGATTATTATAATATTCTTTCTCATTGATCTCCCAGCTCCAAAACTGTTTTTCTTTTTAATCTTTAGTATCTGGGGAGCAAAATCTGGTAGTGTTTTGGGGACAGCAGGGCCACACCCAGAGGTTTTGGTGGACCTTGCAATGTTCGGGATCAAACCTAGCATATACTTCTCACCTTGAGCCATATTCCTGACATCAGTTTTGTCCTTTGTTAACTTATCTATCACATGCATTCAAAACAAATATTCTCTTCTTTTTTTTTTTTTTTTTGGTTTTTGGGCCACACCCGGTGACGCTCAGGGGTTACTCCTGGCTATTCACTCAGAAGTCGCTCCTGGCAGGCACGGGGAACCATATGGGGAACGGGGGGATCGAACCGCGGTCCGTCCTAGGTTAGCGCAGGCAAGACAGGCACCTTACCTCCAGCGCCACCACCCGGCCCCCAAAACAAATATTCTCAACTAGAAAGTAGAGCATGTAGGGGACAGAGACAGTACAGAGGTTAAGGAACTTAACTTGCATATGACTGACCCCAGTTGATCCTGACACCACATATAGTTCCATGAAATCTGCTATGAGTAATCCCTAAGATTACAGAGTCAGGGGCCAGAGCAGTAGTACAGTAGTAGTGTGTTTGCCTTGCACTGACCAAGGACAAATGTGCGTTCCATCTCCCGGTATCCCACATGGTTCCCCAAGCCAAGAGCAATTTCTAAGCGCAGAGCCAGGAGTAACTCCTGAGCACTGCCAGGTGTGGTCCATTAAAAACAAAAACAAGATTACAGAGCCATAAGAAATCACTGGCCACAGCTGAGTATGGCCCCCAAAACAACAACAAAACAAACAAAAATTGTAGATCTGTTGCTGATCTCTTAATGGGTTTATATCAAATATAAAATATTTTAAAAGTGTGGAATAGCAAACCAACACAAATACTTCAGGTACATGCAGCAAGGTGGGTAGAAGATTACAGGGGGTTAGATCACCTAGACTAGGATTGGGAGGAATGAAGTGGTTCTGGATACCATGGCTCTCCCCTAACTGAACTTTTACATGTCCTTCTCTTGGGAATGGTAGATAAAAGCAGATACATACCTGGGTTCAGAGAAGGTATATCTAGGTTGTGTGTATGTGTATGCATGTCTGTCCCAAACACTATTCATGAGACCTGAGCACTCATGATACACAAGTCAAGCAGGGCTGGGGGCTTCCAGAAATACCTCATGTGCTTAGAGAACCACGGCGGTGCCTAAAATCAAATGTAAGACCTTCTCATGCCACTCATTCAAGTCCTTTGAGTGATCTCCCAGTCACATCTGCATCAAAATCAAACTAAATCTGTACCTGACCAAATTAAAGTCATGAAGTACATAAATGTTCTTTATATCTTTAAGAGTAAAAACGATAAAGTCTGATATAATAGGCCCACACTACAGCTCCTGAATTTCTGCTAGTTACTATACCAGTTCAGGGGCTGCTGATACTACAGAGCCTATTCTGAAACAGGAGGCAGAGCTCCGTCCTTCTGGCTAGGTCTCAGCAGCCTCCCTACCCAACCTGAGCCATATTAACAGGACCATACTACTGTTCTTAAAGCAACATGGCCATCATCAAAAATGGACATATTTATTGATTGATTGATAATTCCATTTTCCATTCCTTTAATATTTATTGGATCAAATAATATTAAATAGCTTTATTATGTACCTACCAAGAAGGCAGATTGGAGGTTGGTAGGTAATATGAGGATATTAGTGGAGGGAAGGGGACTTTGGGGAGGAGATTGGAATCATATGCCTGAAATAACTATCATGAACAATTTTGTAAAATTTTTTTTAATTTTTTTTGTTTTTTTCTGCCACACCCATTTGATGCTCAGGGGTTAATCCTGGCTAAGTGCTCAGAAACTGCCCCTGGCTTGGGGGGACCATATGGGACGCCCGGGGATCAAACCGCGGTCCTTCCTTGGCAAGCGCTTGCAAGACAGACACCTTATATCTAGCACCTCCTCACCTGTCCCAAATATTAAAGATGCAGTTTTAAAGATGCAGCTTCTGTGTTGTTGTTTTATTTTTTGTTTTTGTTTGTTTGTTTTTTGTTTTTTGGGCCACACCCAGTGGTGCTCAGGGTTCCTCCTGGCTATCTGCTCAGAAAAAAACACCCGGCAGGCACGGGGGACCATATGGGACACCGTGATTCGAACCAACCACCTTAGGTCCTGGATTGGCTGCTTGCAAGGCAAAGGCCACTGTGCTGTATCTCCGGCTTTTTATTACTTTTTAATAATAAAATCATCCTAAATAAAACCTGCAAAGTCACTTGGCAGAGTATGGATATAAAGTGTGAAGAACTGAGGACAATAGCGCCATTGTTCTATAGACACTAGCATGTCGTGGATACACTTTTTTCATTTCTAAGACACAGTATGTGAAGGGCACCAGAGCTATCTCTCCAGACTCCATAACTGTTGCTCTATCTTTTGTTTTCTATGGTCAAGCTATTTTTTAACTTTATTTAAGCACCATGATTACAAGCATGTTTGTAGTTGGGTTTCAGTCATAAACAGAATAATCCTCTTCACCAGTGAATCATTCCCACCACCAATGCCTGCCTCCCCCAACCCTGCCTGTATTTGCTATTGGCAGTCTACTTTTCTCATTCTTTAACTCTGTCATGCTAGTTGTTAGTGAAGTTATTTCCCTAACAGAGTTCACCACTCTTTGTGGTGAGCTTCAAATTATGAGCTGGTCCTTCCAGCCCTTTCAGCCCTTGACTCTATTGTCTCTGGGCATTATTACAGTAATGTTTTTAATTTTTCTTAAAACCCATAGATGAGGGACCCGGGAGATAGCATGGAGGTAAGGAGTTTGCCTTTCATGCAAAAGATCATCGGTTCGAATCCCGGTGCCCCATATGGTCCCCCATGCCTGCCAGGAGCAATTTCTGAGCATGGAGCCAGGAGTAACCCCTGAGCACTGCCAGGTGTGACCCAAAAACCAAAAAAAAACAAAACAAAACCCAAAAACCCATAGATGAGTGAGACTATTCTTTTTTTTTATTATGGAATGTTTCACAAATTTACATGTCATCCTTGCCCAGGGGCCATGCTAATCTTCTCTGTATCATTCCAATTTTAGTATATGTGCTGCCGAAGTGAGCACGAGTGAGACTATTCTGTGTCTATCTCTCTACCTCTGACTTATTTCACTTAAATAATAGATGCCATGTACATCCACTTATAGAAAAATTTCATGACTTCATCTCTCCTGACAGCTGAATAATATTCCATTGTGTATATGTACCATAGTTTCTTTAACCATTCATCTGTTGAAGGGCATCTTGGTTGTTTCCAGAGCCTGGTTATTGTAAATAGTGCTGCAATGAATATAGGTGGGAGGAAGGGATTTTTGTATTGTATTTTTTTTCCTTTTTTGGGGGGGGGGGTCACACCCGGCAGTGCTCCATGCACAGAAATTGCTCCTGGCAGGCACGGGGGACCATATGGGGCACCGGGATTCGAACCGATGATCTTTTGCATGAAAGGCAAACGCCTTACCTCCATGCTATCTCCCGGGCCCTGTATTGTATTTTTGTGCCAAGCAATTTTTAACTGCCTGCATGTTCCTAAATGTGTCTTGATATCTTTCTTTTCTTTTTTTTTATATGTTGCTACTTCCTCTCTTTTCACCAAGCAAATGTCCCATATTCTTTATGTCCTTATCTCAGCTCTTGAACAGAGACCAATTTTCAACTCCTAGCTTCACCCCACAGAACTAACCTCTGCTCTATCTTCATTGTATCTTGAGTACAGAAACTCAAGCAACATTCTTACTAGGCTGAATCCTTTGAGGAAAGAGATTACAATTTTTTTTTGTTGTGATTTTGGCAGTGGTTTAGGACTTTACTTCTCAAGGATGATTCTTGTCAGTGCTCAGGCCAGATGTGATTCTGAGGCTTAAATTCTGGTTAGCTACAAGCAAGTGTCCTGCATGCGGTACTATAACTCCAGTCCCATAGATTATATTTTATTTGCATATTTAAGTCTATTTTCATATTTAAGGCTAGCTTTGAGGCTCAATAAGTGTTGAATGAATACAATCCTTTTGCTAACAATTAAAATTTCCAAAACTAATGTGTGCTCTAAATAGAAGAGATCAAATAGTTTACTTTTTAAAGGCAAGTGAACTCCTGTTGTTAATGAACAGATTGTTATTCTGGTAAAACATTTATTTGACTTAGAATCTGATCATTTTCAAATGAGCTGCTTCATAATGTTGAATCATGGAGTCACTAAGAGGATGGAAGACTCTCAGGTGAGGAGTAGCCTAAGAGGCAGCTGTCCAGAGATTCGGCAGATGCTACTACCCAGATGTTTCACTGCAGAGCATCTGGGGAAGGAATAAATCTGAAGTCTCTTTATCTTAAAAATGCAGAACTAGGGGCCCGGGAGATAGCATGGAGGTAAGGCGTTTGCCTTTCATGCAAAAGGTCATTGGTTCGAATCCCGGTGCCCCATATGGTCCCCGTGCCTGCCAGGAGCAGTTTCTGAGCATGGAGCCAGGAGTAACACCTGAGCACTGCCGGGTGTGACCCCCCCAAACAAAAACAAAAACAAAACAAAACAAAACAAAAAAACAAAAATGCAGAGCTAGGAGTAAGCCCTGAGCTTTGCTGGGTGTGGCCACGAACAAACACCCCTTCCAATAAAAAACAACAACCTAGAAAGAAAGAAGTGTGCAAAGGAAACTGGGAAGTAATTCCTGTTTTACTTTTAATAGCCATATAGCTCCAACTCTTAGAAGAGACTGTAAAAATTAGTTTGCAATTAATATTAAATTACTCTCAAATTAATATCCATTATGTGGGAGAACAAAGATCTGAACACATGAAGGACCAATCGTCTTTGGAGTCCAAATAACCTGAGTTATATGCTTAAATTGACATACATATATACATATACATTTATATATATAAAATTTTGGGTATCTGAGTGTCACTTTGGAGATATATATGTATACTAGCCCTTGAATCACTCTTTTTTTTTTGTTTGTTTTTTTTGGGTCACACCTGGCGCTGCTCAGGGGTTACTCCTGGCTGTCTGCTCAGAAATAGCTCCTGGCAGACATGGGGGACCATATGAGACACCGGAACCAATCACCTTGGGTCCTGGGTCAGCTGCTTGCAAGGCAAACACTGCTGTGCTATCTCTCCGGGTCCGAATCACTCTATTTTATTCAAGAACTACCTCTAGCAGAAACACCCTATTGTTTTAGCTCCTATATTTAGGAACAAATCAAAAATAGTTCTGGAAGAACTAAACAGAGCAGACAACTAGAAACTATGAATCACTGGTATTTGTTTCTTTCTTTAGGGGACAGGGTGTAGAAGAAGAGGAGGCAAGAAATATTAATCCAAGAATAAGAAAATAGTCACTTAAGACCCTGCGTCAACCCCAATACTTCACACACTCAAGGGAGAAAGTTAGTTACTTACAGTATTTACAAATATTTCATTACTACTGGGGAAAGAGAACTAGCTGTTTCACCTGCTGCTTCTATTTTTAAATTCAGGAAACTATGCAAAATGACTTGATGCCAATAGCACATGCTACAAAGTAGAGTTCATTGGGGGTGGTTCTGGCAAAGAGACTGTTTGTCAGTGTTGTTAATATACACTAGAAGACATCTGATGTGAAATTCATAATTGAAATGTTATGAGCAGTTTAGCATATGGATCCTTCACATCCACTTAATTGCCAGTTTAGTAATAATTTTATGTAATGAGGCATTATTAATAATACGTGAAATACTAAATTGACGTAATGCACTAAAAACGTAATATGACATTTGCCACTGAAAGAATATTATGATTCAAGGTGTGTTGACTATAATTTCAAAAGCATATGATACTATATAAAATAGTAATATTTATTTTATTGATGAATTCTTTTTACAAAAGTTTATTCTTGAACGTACAACAGGTTCCAAAATACTTCATTCTAGCAACAGCTGACAGCAAGGCTAAGCAGAGAATTCAGTCGGTTAAACAGGAATAGAATTAAGAACCATCACTACTCAGGCACAAGGAACAGTTTACTTCTGCTAGACTTCTTACTTCCATCAGTGGCCAGGGGTACCTTCCCTGTAACCTTGGCTTATAGTTCCTGAGCTTCTTCTCTCCTTCTTCAGTTTCTGCTGAATCCCTGGAGTTTGGGATTTTTTTGTTTGTTTGTTTGTTTGTTTTTTTGGTTTTTGGGTCACACCTGGCAGTGCTCAGGGGTTACTCCTGGCTCCATGCTCAGAAATTGCTCCTGGCAGGCACGGGGGACCATATGGGGCACCGGGATTCGAACCACTGACCTTTTGCATGAAAGGCAAACGCCTTACCTCCATGCTATCTCCTGGGCCCCGAGTTTGGGTTTTTAGTTCCTGAATTTTCTCCCCTCTTTCTTTCTGCTTGGTTGCCTTCTCTTCCTCACCCTTGCCCTTGGCCTGCTTCTTTGACTGCTTTAGGCGCTTTTTGCCACCTTCTGGGCTGGACCAGGTGCCTGTCACACCTTGCTCAGCTAAAGGAATCTTTAGAAAGAGTTGTATTATGTTCACTGCAATTTACTTTCTACATTATAATCTTTTACAAAAATTGCAAATTTTAGCTACTCATATGGTCTTGTGGTGCAACTATTACTTAAAATTCCTCAACACAAGCCCATGAGCAGATTGGGACAGTATAAACCTAAGAGATAGATTTGTCTTTTTTTTTTAATTGCATTGAATTTACAATCAATTATAAAGTCAAGATTTTTAGGGGGGTACACCCGGTGATGCTCAGGGGTTACTCCTGGCTCTGTGTTCAGAAATCACTCCTGGCTTGGGGGACCATATGGGATTGAGCTTAGGTCCGTCCTGAGTCAGCTATTTACAAGGCAAACACCCTACCACTGTGCAATCGTTCTGCCCCTCAGATTCAATTATTTTTGATTGGTTGAAAACATACAATGTTCTAACATCAACCCTTTCACCAGTGCTAACTGCTCTCTACTAGTGTCCCCAGTTTCCCTTTGCTGCCCCTTTATAATTACTAGGCACTATGGTTTACAATACTGTTATATACATATAATTAGACCTCTTTTAAGAACCCAGTTCTTGTCCAGTGTGACCACTTCCCTCTGTCATATCAGATTGACCCTTCCCTAAACTATCTCCACTTCCCCACAGTGACAAGTTAAAAATCAGTTGTCCTGCTTTTCATTTCTATTATCTTTGGGTGTTATATTTTTTTATATCCTGCATGTGAGTGAGGTTATTCTGTGTCTGTCCCTCTCCCTTTAACTCTTCACTCAGCTTGATATTCTCCAGATCTATCCATATATCAAGAAACTGCATGACTCTTGACTTTTCTTGGGGCAGAGTAATATTCCATTGTGTATAAGTGTACCATTGTAGGTTATCCAAAGAAGTTATCCAAGAAATAAACAAGTTCAGCTAGAGGACAAGTAGGCTAAGAGAAAGTGCAGATAATGATCTGAGGACTCTTAATGCAAATTACCAGAATGCCGTGTTGGCAAGAGTCTTATACAGTCTTTTATCTGTCACCCAGAGGAAGACAGTTTCAGACATTATACCTTAATTTCTTCATTCCTCACATTCCCTTACAAAATGTGAAGACCCCCTCCCCTTGAGCTTAGTTAGCATTAATTAAGAATTTGTTTGGTTTTCTCTTCTTTCTATGACCAATTATTACTGAACAATAAATGTCCTACTTTGAGGACAGACCAGGCTCTTAGTCTAGGAGGCAGTAAGCCCCTAATCCTCTGCTTTTTTCTCTAAAGTCTTTTTTTTAAATATATTTTTTATTTAAGTAACATGATTATAGTTGGGTTACAGTCACAAACAGAACACCCCCTTCACCAGTGCAACATTCCCCCCTCCCATAAAACCCTTCCCCACTTTCCATCCCCTTCCTGTATTCGAGACAGGCATTCTACTACAGTTATTTGTTTTTAAGTTTAGTAAAAATGTCTGTCTCTTTTAATCTTCACAACACCCCTGCTTCAGGCCCATTCACCTTGGAGCTGGACTCTGGCATACCATTGTTTCTTTATCCAATAATCTGTTCTTGGGCCTTTAAGTTGTTTCCAAAAGTTGGCTATTGTAAACTAAGACTTGTCCCAAAGCCCAATCTTCATGAGGTGTCTTTTTAGCATCCAAAAAATTCTAGGATTGGATAAATACTATAATAGATAAGACTTTTACTTGCAATATGGCCGATCCCCAGCATTCAATATGGTTTTCCAAGCACTGCCAGGCATGATTCCTGAGTGCAGAGCCTGGAGAAACCCCTGAGCACGACTGAGTGTGGCCCCAGAGCCCCCCAAAGGGAACAAAAATTGGTTATGAAAAGTAATGTGCAATTTCAATAATGTTGTTGTTGTTTTTACTGCATTAATTACTTGTTTGTCATTCTTTCTAATGGTGAAGCAAAAGAATAAGAATTGAATGTAATAGGATATTTCTCCAGGTAAAATGATTTTTAATTTTATTATTTAAAAAAAAATTTAGATCACTTCACGTGTGAGTTACTCCAGGTCATTGTTCAGGGGATTCTCCTAGACCTAGGGTATTTGAAAAACCATGTGGTACTGGGGATCAAACCTAAAATTCCTGTGAACACTGAACACAATGCTAAGAGTTAGATCTGAGGACCACTAAGTATGTCCCCCCAAAATCCCAAATCATAAATAAAATGTTGCTAGGGTCCCAATCTGATCGTAAGAGTGGATCCTGTAAATGAAGAGAAAACATTAGTAACATTATCCCTGGCAAACTTATCCTGCGCACACTGCACTTTCCTGGGGAGTATTTTATTTTTTTTAATTTTGTAATTCTTGGTCTTTGGTACTTGGCCCACATTTAGTGGTACTTGAGGGTTACTCTCATCTCAGATCTGGAACAAGATGGGGTATTATTCCAGATGATGCTTGAAGAACCATGTGGTATCAGGGATTAAACTCAGAATGCCACATAAAGCATGTGCTCCAGAACTTTGAGCTATTCTCTGAGCCCATTTTACTTATTATAAATTCTTTTTTTTAATTTTTGGTTTTTGGGTCACACCCAGTAGTGCTCAGGGGTTACTCTTGGCCCTACACTCAGAAATTGCTCCTGGCAGACTCGAGAAACCAAATGGGATGCCGGCATTCGAACCACCATCCTTCTGGATGCAAGGCAAATGCCTTACCTCTCTGCCATCTCTCAGGCCCCAATTATTAAAAATTCTTTTTTTGTTTGTTTGTTTTTTGGGCCACACCCAGTGACGCTCAGGGGTTACTCCTGACTATGCACTCAGAAGTCGCTCCTGGCAGGCACGGGGGACCATATGGGAACCGGGGGATCGAACCGTGGTTCGTCCTAGGCTAGGCAGCAGGCACCTTACCTCCTGCGCCACCTCCCGGCTCCCGAAAATTCTTTTTTTTTATTTTTTTTTATTTTTATTTATTATTATTATTATTATTATTATTTTTTGGTTTTTTGGGTCACACCCGGCAGTGCTCAGGGGTTACTCCTGGCTCCATGCTCAGAAATTGCTCCTGGCAGGCACGGGGGACCATATGGGGCACCGGGATTCGAACCGATGACCTTTTGCATGAAAGGCAAACGCCTTACCTCCATGCTATCTCCCGGGCCCCTTGAAAATTCTTTATTGTGTTACTCTACCTACCTAAGATCAATACACATTGGACAAAAAGGGTTGGAAAAATTCAAAAGAGTTATGTAACACAAGATAATAGATTGTCTATCACTTGAAAAAAGATTTGCTTAAGGACTTTCAGAAGAAGTCTTGAAGAAATGTGAAATATGTGGTCCCATGAGAAGAGTAGAGCATGTGTTGATATCTTCAGACTTACACAAAGGCGAGCTGGTGATTTAAACAATAAACTTAGAAACCAATGACATAGTGTGAAACCTGTGTGTTTTGTATTGTGTATTTGTATGGGTGGGGAAGCAGGTTGGATATTTTATAGTTAATGTCTTACCTTTCCTATCGAGTCAGAAGCAGAGGATGAAGCCACACTGACGTTTCATTGTCACTCTGACTCGGAAAATTGAAGTGATATAATTGCTGATGGTTTCTTTCTACTTGGTCTAAAAAGATGACTTATATGAACATTATCATGACCCTCCCTCTTTCTAAATTTCTAAATGTTGGAGAGAAGACTTTGACAGTCAGATTGAGTCCAGAGGGGAACTGTCTGCAGTGGTTGGCACCCTGGTCAGGCCTGGGGGGACAAATGGGTCAGGCCCCTCAACAAACTGCTCTGCTGTTGGACAGGACTCTTGTGCTGCAGAGAATAGAAATTTAATTCCTGGACTAGAGATAGAATATAGGGGTTAAGGCACTAGCCTTGCTTACAGTTGACCTGGATTTGATTCATCCCTGGCACCACTTATGGTCCCATGAACAATGTCAGGACTCATCACTGAATATAGAACCAGAAGTTAGCCCTGACCACTGGTCAGGAGTGGCTCAAAATTGAAATAAAAAAGAAGTTTGGGTCCTGGATAGGAGGGTAAAATAATTTAATTTTAAAAGAATCACTCAAAAATTTTTTAGATTTTCAAGTATATCTACCAAGATTTGTTTTTTTGTTTTAGCATCTATATTATAGTAATTGTTCTTTAACATGTGTTGAGACATAAGACCTAGTATATGATCTATTTATAGAAAGAATCATTGTGTTGGAGAACATCATCAACTCCTTATTGATAGGATAATACTATTATGTCTATTAAATAAAGGTTATTAATTGTGCTAAAATTTTCTGTTTTAACTGAAACTGTTTAACTGTTTTACTGTTTTGGGGTTTTTTTTTGGTCTTTTTTAAAATGTATAATTACTTTATTTAAGAACTGTGGTTACAAAATTGTTCATGGTTGAGCGTCAGTAATAGAATGTATACCACCCTTCACCAGTGCACATTTCGCTCCATCAATGTCTCCAGTTTCCTTTCTACCCCATACCCCCTGCCTGCCTCTGGGACAGGCATTTTACCTCTCTGTCTCTTTCTCTCTCTCTTTTTCCTTCTCTTTATCCCCCTTTTGACACACAGTAGAGTACTATGCCGATTTGGCAAAAATGAAGTCATAAAATTTGCTTATACATGGGATGGAGATGGAAAGTATTATGCTGAGAGAAATGAGTCAGAAGAAGAGGCATAGACAGAATAATCTCACTCATTTGTGGGATATAATAAAATAAAAGTATGATAATAATATGCAGTTTACATTTTGGGCATTCTTTTTATTTCTACATCTATATTTATTGGTCATTATCTATTCAGCAATATTGTCCATTATTTTATTTGCAATCAATAAATATTGGCTCATCAAGCCAATCAACTTTTCTTTTTTATTCTTTTTTAATATCTTTATCCAAACACCTTGATTACAAATATGATTGTAGTTGGGTTTCAGTCATTTTCTTTCTTTCTTTTTTTTTTTTTTTTTTTTTTTTTTTTTTTTTTTGGTTTTTGGGTCATACCTGGTTTCGCTCAGACTCACTCCTGCTCTGGACTCAGAAATCGCTCCTAGCAGGCATGGAGAAACCATATGGGTGCCAGAATTCAAACCACTGTCCATCCTGAATTAGCTGCACGCAAGGCAAATACCCTACCGCTGTGCTATCTCTCCAGCCCTTTAGCTGGTTTTCTGATAGCCTAACCAATAAAATCTGAGAAAGAAAGAGGAAAAAAAAATACAATTTTTACCAGAAAAAGTATGGTATAGACATTACATGTGCCAAAAAAAAAATCTAAAGGTCAATACACATCTGAAAAAATACTTAAACTTAACTTTAATATTTAGATCATTAGTATAATCCAGGATGATCATTTTTTCATTTATTTAACATATTGGTGGGAGACAAAAGTAAAGGATTCACTGTAGTACAATTTGTGTTAAGCCATATCCAACTGTGAGCAACTAGTGGCACATGCCGCCATCAATTCAAAGTGTCAATCTGCAAAAATCAGCAAGTCTGGCAATATTAACTGTTAAAAGGGCGAAGAAAATGTCATGTAAATTACTAGTAGTAATATAAAGTGATACAGTCACTCTAAAAATAATATGACATTATTTTTCAACTGTGAACTTTTATATACCTCTTTGGTTGATCAGACCTGTGCTTAGTATAAACTCCAGAAACTCCTACACATTAACATCAGAAAATATGTTTGAGAAAGTTCATAGAAGCACTATCTATAATCATAAAAAATGAGGAAACTCAAATACCCACCAACATAAAAATATTATGAAATACTCTTCAACATTGACAATGAAAAACATACCTGGAAAAACATTGATGGGTCATAGCAACCTTGTATGTGTATGTGTGTGTATAAATATATATACTATATAGTACCCATAAATATTTAAATTCAGAATTTAGGTACACTTATAATACTTGAAGTAGAAAAACTCAAATAAATTCTTTGTATTTATGCATATAATATTTATCATATTGCATATATGATAGTAATTATCTTCGGGTTGAAAGGGAACAAAAACAAGGCGAAGAAATAGGGGAAAGCTATTGTCAATGTTTTGGTTTTGAGATTGAGCTCTGATATCATGGAGTAACATTATAGTCACACAGATTGAAAATTAGACTATAAATCAGGGGTGGCGAACATGCGGCTCTCGAGCCGCATGCAGCTCCTGGTCAAAATGAATGAGGTTCTTTGCCTCTGATCATTCTTTAATAACCTGTGGCTCTTTGCCACGTTTAGATTTTGTTCTGCTGCTTCTAAGGAGGGACCTCTGAAGAGAGATCTCTGAGCGCGGAGTCCCGTCTCCTATCCCTCAGAAACAACTGCACGGGCCAGCGAGCAGGGGACCCGTATGTCACATGTTGGGTCAAATCTTACTGTTAGTTCTGAGTGTGGAGGACGCAGCACACCCTCACCATCACTGCAGGATTTTGACCCTCACTCAAAATGGCAAAATGCAATACATGTTTCATATATTATTGTTAAAATTATATGCTTTTGTGTGAGTGTTTGTCTGTTTTGGCAGGTCACTGCGTGGTGTGGTCCTCTGACTCTCACAGTTTAAAATTTTGGCTCTTTGTGTGGAACTTGTTTGCCACCCCTGGTATAAATCAACAGACTAAAATAGTTCTGTTCTCTTCCTGTCCCTTTTAGATAAAAATAAATAAAAGAGGAATGCCTGAGGAATGTCCACATATAATGAAGCAATAGAAGAAAGCTAAGTTTTAACTCTCTGAACTATAAATATAATTCTGCTGGGATTACAGACAATGGGTGCCTTCAGAATTACTGGCAGACTACAAACCAAGTGAAACTCAAAGGTTGGGTTTCAGACAAACTACTCTCCTGTCTCAGCTTCTCTCAGATCCAAAATGGCCTATAAAATGAACCTTTTTTCAACTGTGATCCACAGGGGGACTCAACCAATTCAGTCAACTGATAGTGACTGGGGAGAAGAATGTCGTGAACCTTTAATGAATGAGTGGGGAAGAGAAAAGGCAATAAGTTATTCAACCTCCTTCACCCTCCACCTTTCCATCTCCTCCTATCTTTCATTGACTTCACAAAGCAAATGGTACAGCAACTTCCACTGGAAACCAAAAGGCAAAGAATCCACTAATCCTGTCCACCCAGGTAAGCTTCCAGGGATGCTGAACAAGCTGAAGAGGGTAAGAGTGGATCCAAGGAGACTAACAGAAGACATCCATCAAGGAGATAGCAATCAAAAGTGCTGAGTGTGGGTTCTGAGAAAGCTTCCAAAAGGGAATCAGTCTTTTTAGCTATCTTTCCTGCACTTCTATCTAATGTAGACCACAAAGTATATAATCACAACTATATTTTTTGAATCCTAGATAATGAAAATAAAACATGCAAAACTGGTGAATTGTGAAGATAATGAGAACTGGGTTCCATAGCAGTACCCAAATATCTAGTCCCAGATTTATGCTATATGATAATAAAAAAATCAAACAAAACTCATTTTTAGTTGCTTAATGTTAAATTTCTGTTCATGCAGCCAAATATAATATTGAAAAGCTTAGATACTTTGCTTAAGTCTTTTCTATATAAGATAAATTATTAAGCTTTATTGTTTTTAATTTCAATATACTGGATAATCAAGCATCATTTTGGAATAATATGAGTTAATGCTTAATAATTCATAAATAGATTCATTTATCTTAATTTACAAAAATGTAAACTATAATAATTTAATCAACAGTAGAAATAAGCTGAAAGTCAATATTTTTTCTATTATCTGCATATTAATTGACAGACAACCCAAAGCTTTTATTTTTCTGGCTCATTTAAGATAATTCATTTTGGAAGTAAATAAGGTGTTGAATTTGTATAATTTGTTTAGCACATTTTTTTGAGCCACACCTGACTGTGCACTGGGTTTATTCCTGGCTCTGCACTTAGATATCACTCCAGGGGACTATATGGGAAGACTGGAATTGAATGTGGGTCAGTTGTGTGCAAGGCAAACTCACTACTCACTGTTTTATTACTATGCCCCCTTACTACTTTTAATTAAAACATATCCAGTTTTGAGGTTTAAAATATAGTTTATTACTAATGATTTTCTTGTATAAAATTTTACATAGAAATATAGCAAGAAATAGTTAACTATCATAATATTTCTTATGACCAAATCAATTCTTTCCCAGAAATAAAATAAAACAGCTCTCCTAGAGCTGAAGAGTATATATCAAATTTAATTTCTCTCTAGTACAATGAATATTATGCACTTGCCTTGCATAAGCCTGATCTGGATTCAATCCCTGGCACCACATATGATAGCTGGAATCCAGACAGAAGTGACTCCTGAGCTCAGAGCCTATATTAAGTTCTGAGCACTGTCAGCTGTAGTCCCCAAACCAAAAACAAATCAACCCCCCATAAACCTCTCTCTATTTCTCCATCCATTAATATGCCTTATATGATGCATTTGACATCATTGAAAAGACATAGCATTTCAGTCACCCTAATACTTTCGAAATATTGGTAAAAATTTTTGACAGTTCTAGAAAGTTTGAATTATTATTAAAATATTCAACTGGTGCATTTTATGGTAAAAAAAATTATAGGAATTAGAGAAAAGGTACAGTGATTAAAGTGCTTGCCTTACAATGCCCCAATCCAGCATTAAATCCTCAGCTTCACATATGATCCACTGAGCACCTAAGAGTCAGGAATAGCCCCTCAGCACCACTGAGTGTGGTCCCAAAACAACGAAAACAAAAAAGGGGAAATAATCACATTGTAATTCAACTTTCGTAAAATCTCTCTCTTTTTTTAATTGAGGCAAAATTGAATTTGCATAGACCTGTGACTTATAACTAGAGTTCTGAGAAGCATTTGTGGGAAATTTTCTACCCCTTTATGGATCTGAATCTGTTATATTTCTCATTTTCCATCAGACAGGACTTGATTAACTGTATCCTCAAATCTGAAATTATAAGGTATCGATACTCACAAAATGAGCTATCAGGGGGGCTGGTGATAGAATGAAATTCAGGGACAAATTGTGTGTATTTTGGGGCATTTATGTGAGAAGCAGATAGAGTGACTATAATCATTTATTTCCCTTAATCTTAGGAATAGAATTATTGAAACTAGATTGATTCAACACTCTATAGTTAAATAACATAAAACTTTTCTTGGAATTCTCATTGCATCATTTTTGCAATCCTTGTTTTATAGATCAGATTTTGCTTCACAAATTGTTTCAGGGGAAAGGGGTGATAAACAATGATGCTTTAAGGATAGCCTCAGGTAGCCAAGTCAGGAAAAGGTTTATTTCCTCAGTTTGGTCACTAACCTTTCTCTTGGAGATATTGTTTAGATTAGCTTTACATGAAGACTGGCTAAGCTGTATTCTTCTTTTGGACAACCAGCTAGATTCTACTGCCTAGTCTCCCTTGGAGCTAGGTGCAGCCATCTGATGAATAGAATGTGGGTGAAAGTGATGGCCAGCACCTTCAGAAGTCACCTACACACTTCTCTACCCTTTCGCTTATAGAGCTAAGCACAATAGAACCTCGCAAGAGGGAGATAAAACGTAAAACTTCTATGTCTGGATTCCAGCTAGATAGAGGAGAGTAGTCTCTCTGCCATCTTTTCAGAAAGAAGGGAATGGAAAAATAAAGAACAAAATTCATTTGTATTTTATAGCACTAATTGGGTCATTTTCTGGTCTTTATCTATATACTTATTTTGATTTTTATACAAGATTTTTAGTTTTAGGTACTAAGGGATCTGATAGTGCTTGGGTGACCTTAGGTCGGCCCAGGGATTGAACTGGGGTCAGCTACATACAAGGCAAATACTTTATCCCCTGTACTTTTTCTCCAAACTGAGGCCTATTTACTATAATAGTGACTCCTCCACCCCAACTAGCACACTAGTGATAAGAACAGCACTCTTGAAAGTGGGGGTAGGTTTGCTCCCTGAGACTACCCACATAGCTATGAGTGACCTCAGGAGCTTTTGCTCTTTGAGACCCCTCAGCACTGCTATCAACAGTACAATTTCTGGGGTACCCCAACTAAGTGTGTGTGAATTCCATACAAGTGAGTCCTTGATCATCAAATAATCATCAATAACAAGAACAACAAATGAAAAGGAAGGAGAAAACAAAATCAATAGATTTAGAGGACATTGAGGTTTATTTTAAAAAATCTTAAGGTTTATAATTTTATTAAGATTTATAGAAGAATACTATCATAATTACTATCTCACTTTATGCAAATAAAAATAAATACTTTTAAGATTTACTGATACTTCCAGCAAAAGTCAGAAAAGTACTCATTGCCTAATGACTTTAACAGACTTAGGCAAATGGTTCTACAATATTGATAAGTATCAAACTTCACTTATTGTGAATGAATGGCACAAATGAGACTCTAATTCCTGTTTCCTTTGCCTGGAAACTATTTTAAAAACTAAGATTATAAAAAAAAATTAATTCCTTTTCAGCGTCACTCAAATATTAGTATCAATCAGAATACAAGACACTATCACTCCTTAAAAAGGAAAAAAAGTTATTTCTTTGATTTCTTATGTCGTTTTTACATTTTTACTTTTTTTAAAAATTCAATCACACTTTTTGGTATAATGAGAATAAATTCTGGGCTATTGGCACATGTGCACAAGAAATACTTTCATGCTTATTAAGCACTAATTATTGCATTTATTTTTTTAATTTGTGGTTAATATATTCAGGTAAACACTAGCTTGTAGAAATTTTTCTTGGAAATCATTTCCTCTCAAAGTCTTTACTGAGTTAATCCTATATTGTGCTCTTTAACGAATTAGGAATGTTTGATTAATAAGCATAGCAAACCTGCAGTTATCTTTTTCTCTTAGATGCTTTCAATCGACTATTCAGAGATTAGTTTTCCCAGCACAGTCATTGAACTCAGTCATCTCAAAATAGCGAAAACAAAGCAGTATAGATCAGCTCCAGGTTCAATGGTCACACTCTAGGAACACAATTCATTTGCTAATTAAATGCATACTATCTACACCACTGCCTCCTGCTAGCTTCAAATTTCTGTTTGTGGGAACTCTCTGTTTGCCCAAGAAGTGAAAATAAAGGCGACTCTCTGTTCTTGTTAAACATGCTTTACTCACATTTCACCCACATTCCTGAATTTTAAACCTTAGTTTATACATTAATCTAGTAGAATTTAAATAAAATTAGATGAACATATACTCTGCCACTCCCTCCCCTTCAAAGAAATTAAATGCATTATATCAATAATTTGAAAGTAGCACAATTTTTGTAAATGACCTCTTTAATAGTAGAGCTTTACTCAAATTACCCTATTGAGATCTGAATTTGTAAGTATATTTGACCTGAATATAGTTTGAATTAATTCAATAAACCGAACTCCTGAAGACAAGTACAATATTTTACCTGATACCATGCTTAAAATAAAGAAATTCTCAAAAAAAAATTATTAAGAAAAGAAAATGTCAAAGTATCTGATAACAGGGTGGGAGCTGAGACTGAGGTAGTGCTTGTGTTAAGCCCTGGGTTTGATCTTTGAATAGAGATAAGTTTAGGGAATCACATGTCATATTAAGACATTTGTATTTCACCCAAGAGGCATCATGAGTTTATGTAGAGGGGGTACATGGATGAATTTTTGATTTTTAAAAGCTTTCTCTAGCATGATATGCTAGAGACATTGAACTCTAAGTTATTAGAAAGGAGTGGATTCTGTCTGTCTTGGGAACCTATTATTGACTCAAGATACCTGCTGAATGAGAGGGTAACAGTCTACAAAGTGGGATGGGACATGGTTCAAGTGCAGAACACATAAAGGCATGAAGGCCTTGAATTCATTCCCAAGCACTGTAACCTTCCAGTACTACCAGGAATGACTCTGGCTATCATAAGCACCACTGAACTAGACTCCCAGCATTGCTACAAGTGGTCCCTTAAAAAAAATGTCCATGTCTTTGTATTTGAAAGAGCAAGGATATTTATGGATCTCCTGGAGGGATTTCCACCTCCTTATGACTAGCCCTGTGATTTGATTTTTTAGCTAATAGCTGGTCCTTGATCCATCTGCACTACTCAGAAATTGACCAGGGCAGAAAGATATTATTCTGATCTGGAGAAATCTCTTATGACCCAATGAAATATACCTGTTGGGTCTCTATAGAAAAAGATTGATTCTCTAAGACATGAGAACTATCCTCCTTAAAAGATTTTCTCAAGGGGCATTTGCACATGGCATGGAGGTCTTTGTCAGTCCATTTCCAAAGGAATTAACTTCCTAAAGGGATGGCACAAACTGTAGGTCCAACGGTTAATCTGAAGGTTGATGCACAAGTTTCCACCTTCAGCTCCCAGCTAACTTGTTTCTATGCATCAACTCTGCAGCTGATGGAGTGCTGACCTTTGAAATGTGGGCATCACAGACAGAATATATGAGGCTAGTTAGGACCCTCTCCACCCCCACACCACACAGCTCAGTAAGTCTCCTTCCCTCTGAGCCTCCGCCCTTGTTCACCCGACAGTTCCTAGACATAAATGAGAAAATTAAATGTTTACCTTGATGAGAAAATAGCACTCTCACTGATATTTCCCCACACCCTCACCAATGTGATTTAGTTATAGTTTTTAGTAGCTGCTTTTACATTTTAATTATTTTGTGGAGTTAAAATATGTAATAATGGATAACTGTGCAATACATTAAATACTTATGGGTATGTTGTGCCTTCTGTTATAATATAAAATCCATCTATTCTGGTTGATAGGTTTTAACCTCACACAGAATACTTTAAACTCCATTTGGACTTGTGCCTACAATCACCTTAGCAAAGTCTCTTAAGTAACTGCGCACAGCCTAATTAGTATGCATTATCAATTAACAAACTTAATAGCCGGCAGATTGATTAGATCCTCTGTTGCAGGGGCAGAGCTGAAGCGAAACAGAATGAAAAATCATTGCACGCATACACTGCAGCTTTGTTATTTTCTCAGATCCCCTCCTCCTCCTTCACATTCCTTTAATTAATGCATGCATATGGTTCCGCATATCTGGTAAACCCCAGCCTTTCCTAACTCTTTGATGAAGCTCATTTTTAAACAGAGGGAGTTAGTGCCTCCCTCTTTATGGAGGGGGGGCTGAATTGATCATTTTCACCCTTCTTCTTGCCCTTTTGCATTCTGTTGAATTTTAAAGGGCTGCTTCTCCCACCCTGCTTATTCTCCTGGTAGTGGAAATGGGAGAGGAATACAAAGATGAGTGGGAAGCCTATGCTTTTTAGCAGAGAGGAACATTTGGGAGTCACATCGGTGGGGTTTTGACAACCGTAAAGTGCTTCTGGCAATTATTTCCCCAAAAGAATGGTACAAATGGACTGTCCTGTTACATCTTGTCTATTTTTGATGGACTGGAAACAATATGAATAAATGAAGGGAAATCCACATTTCCTGAAAGAGAAGAGTTGCCAACTGCACTGTTCATAAAACGCTGGCATTATAGAATTTTACACCTTCCATAAACATTCAACACAAAACTCTAAAACGACTTCTGAAGACATTTCCAACACCATAAATTGTCACCTGGAAGTGCTGATTTGGGTTTTATTTTTCCACTTTAAAGAAAATAATGTTTTATGCCAGTTTCTTATTTATTAGCTGTTCTCAGGAACAGTATTTTTTTCTTTTATATGGGAAGAGTTCTAATTAGGACACTGTAGAGGCATAAAAAAGTTTCAATTTTGGGTTCAAAGGACACTGCATACTTATGGTTTAATAACTATTCCCTCTCAAATTCTATCAGGGACAATGCCAGGAATGTCAGGGCTAGTCAACATTTTTGGACTTTACTCCCAATGGGAGGGGCTGCTACTACTTTGGCCTCACTTCTAGTCACTCACCCTTTACTTACCATCTTCTGTTCACACACTCTCTCTTCCCTAACAAACCAGCTCATTTCTATCATTGCTTCCCTCTACTTCAGATGCTCATCTGGATTCTTTTGTTTGTTTGGTCACACCAGTGTTGCTCAAGGATTACTCCTGGCTCTGCACTCAGAAATCACTCTTGGCAGGCTCAGGGGACCATGTGGGATGCTGTAGAGTGAGTCCATGTCAGCCATATGCAAGGCAAATGCCCTACACATTGTGCTATTGCTTTGGCCCCTGACTATCTGGATTCTTATGGTTTCCTTTCTCCTTATACTCTAGGTCTGTCCAAATATGGTCTTCTAAAAGGGGACTGCCTCAAACACCAATCAAAAGCAATTCCACTTTGCTCAGTCACCAGTTTTCTTTGCAGTTTTCATTCTATCATATGTAATCTTTCTTCCACTGCCTTATGTTATCTTATTTACATACCATTTTAGTATTTTTATTCCCCAAGAGAATGTAAGCTTCTCAGTATCGAGGCCCTTGTGAGTTTACTCATGATGGTTTGACTTCAACACTAAACACTGTATTTAGTACATTTTATGAAGTTAATATATGTTCATGATGGCTTGACTTTAACACTAAGCACTATACTTAGTACATTTTATGAAGTTAATACATATTTGTTGAATGAGACAAATACTGACTAAAAGAATAGGGAACAAATAGAGTGGGTATGTATGTTTATTGGGAGAAGAGAAAGAAGATTGGCCCTCAACTCTGAGTAATACTAATATTGATAAAAATAAATCCATGGGGAAAGGACACTTTCCTAAAGAAGATATGTAAGTAGCGAATAAAAGGATGAAAGAAAAAATTGTCATCCTCAGTCTGTAGGGGAATGTATATTAAAAGCAAAATGACATACCACTTTAGACACAGTAGGAAGACTATAATTTTAAAAAGACATAATGACAAGTACTGGAGAGGATATGGAGGAACTGAAACTCCCATACATGGGTATAAAATAATCCAACTGCTCTAGAAAGCAGTTTGGTAATTTCTCAAAATGCTAAACTTAGACACTCATGTGATCAGTGATTCGAGTCTGAACTATAGACCCTGAGAATTAAAAAGGTATCTCAATACATAATTCAACAAAAAACTTATTTTTGAGTGATCACAGTTTCTTTATTTATAATAGAAAAGAATCAGCCAACTGTCTGTTGACTGATAAATACATACAGATAATGTAACATATTCAAGGAACTGTTATTCTGCTATAAAAAGAAACTTTAAGAATATGAATATAAAAGGCCAGCCATAAAAACTCACATAATATATTTTTCGTTTATGTGAAATGTTCAGGATATGTCCTTCTATAGAGACAGAGAGTAGATTCATACTTGTATGGGCTTGGGAAGAAAGAAAATCAGGAATAGCAGTTAATAAGTTCCCAGTCTGTTTGGAGTGATAAGATGGCCATGAAATTGTAGTGATGGTTGAACAACTCAGTGACTCACTGAGCAGTCTTCTATAAGTGTGTGAATTGCATGATATGTGAATTATGTCTCAATAAAGCTGATCTAACTTTTTTTTAAAGAAAGCCCATAAAGGAAATTGGAAAAGAATGACCAGATGTGAGTGAGGAAACCCAGAACCATAAGGTATGACAGTATTTCATGAAGGAGATGGTGCCATCTGCCAGAGATCAAGTTAAACAGGGGTTGAAAAGTATTCACTAGAGTTAGAATCAAAGAGCTCAGTGGGTTAGCAAGACAAATATCACTGTCTTAGAAGCACCTTAGTCTGGGGTCTCTGGAAAGATACCTGATGTAAGATAGGATTCATGTATAAGTGTTTCTTTCAAGCTCCAGGGAACAGTCTGAGAGCAAAGTGGGAAATGAAACCTGAAAATGGAAGGCAGACAGTGCTCTTGGAAACCAACTATCAAATAGAGCAATAGTTCTTCAAAACAATGCAAAAATGCTTACCTCAAAATTGTGAGGCTGAAGGGGCATTGGCAGTTCTTGTTGTGGTTCCTAGATTTGGGGCTGAGGAGACAAACTCCCCATTAGATTTAGTAAGAGGACAGAGTGACAGCTTGAGGTTGGAGAAAGATAGTGCCAACTGGAAGTCACCAGGAAGGAGGCTGTCATTGAAGTTACTTTGTGAGGAAGGGAACTTGGGTTTAGGCCAAGGCTGAGAAGTGCATTGAAGACTGAAAAGCACAGAGGCTGTAGCTAGAAGACTTCTTTGTTTTGTTTTGTTTTGTTTTGTTTTGTTTTGTTTTTTGGGCCACACCTGTTTGATGCTCAGGGGTTACTCCTGACTAAGTGCTCAGAAATCGCCCATGGCTTGGGGGGACCATATGGGACGCCAGGGGATTGAACCTCGGTCCTTTCTTGCCTAGCACTTGCAAGGCAGACACCTTACCTCTAATGCCACCTTGCCGGACCCAAAGCAGACTTCTTATATACAGGTACAGGCACACATACCAGAGGACAGCAAGAGGAGACTGCTCAGGATTGGGAGGAGATAGGAAGGCTTTGCAGAGAGGGGAGACGCCAGGTCAGGACAGTGAAATGAGCTTCAGCTGCCTGGAGCCTGACTTTCTCAGTGACAATTTCTTTATATTCCAGACTGATTTACTCAGAGCTCTTCCCCTTTCCTTTTCAGCTATTTGTCACAATTGCATATTCCCCCCCCAAGCTAATTAAAAGTGGAGGGTTCCTATGAAACCTTGCATGAGCAAAGAAGTATTTGCCATTAATTTCTATGTAAATATTTTGAGTGTTCCTAGATTCAAGAAATAATCTTCCTACCATACCAGATCATAGTTACAACCTACAAACCATAATATACTGTGAAATCAGGAATAGATGTGTTGTGTCCCCTTAGCACAGAGCCAGATGTAGCCCCTGAGCACCCCAAGGGGAGATTCATGCTAACCACCAACCCAACCCCAAAATAAAGCTGCAACAAAACAAATGCTAGATTTTTTTCCCTTTTTCTTTTTTGGACTGTAAGTGGAAAAGTGAAAATGCTCTTCAGATTTCTTTCAATTAGCAAAGAGAGGTAGTAAATGAATATTATAAAAACAGCATGACATAACAGGAATATATGAAAAACAGGGGATACTTGTACAGATTCCAGCAAGTCTCCTTTAAAGCCCTGATGCTTGCTTTCCATGTCTAGCTAGACCTCACCAGCATCCATAAACCCCAGAACGGTATGGAGTTTGGTGACATAAATCAATGTTTGACTACACTTCAATGAACACTCCCATCTAGAATACAGCTTCTAAGACAAGATAAAGGTTTTTTTGGTTTTGTCTTTTTACTTATTTTCTGTCTAAATGTTTAGTGCTCTGCCCATTTCAGGTTAGGGCCGATGGGTTTGGCAGGTGAAAAAGGAGAGGGGAAGAGAACAGGACCCAGAAGAGAAAGAGATCCGAGTGGAGAGGAAGGTTATATAACTGCCCCAAGGTCTTGGCCAATCACAGACCCTCATAGTAGTTACATGACCCCACAAAAACAAGGATGTGTCCCAGTCATATTGACCCTCCCAGTGCTTCCTCTACCCCAGATGTTAGGTTCCTAGTAAATTCTTTCCAACTACAATACATTGATGGGAATGAGAGGGATAGTGAATTGTCCTCCTGCTACCCTTCTCAGTGTTCTGCTGAATTCTCTCCAGGATCTGATTTTATATTCAGGATCCTTTGCTACTTCCTGTTCAAATTATGCTTAAGTCCTTCCCAGTTTCATCACTCTTCTTACCTTCACTTTCCATACATTAATAAGTATTTTAGAGAGGTATCCAGGATCATATAAAGCCATGAGTAAACATGCATTCACAAGATCCATTTGTTTGTAGGGTTAAGCCTGGTCAACAATAGCCACAGTGAACCAACAGTGCAGGCCCTACTTCCTCCTGTGTCCTAGGACTCTCACCTTATTTATCTTATTTATGACCATATGTTTCCTAGGAGAAGAGTTTGTTCTTCACTTTTTGGGGGGAATCTTCTAACACTTTATGACATTTTATAGTATCATCTTTAGTCTGGAGAAATTAATCCTCAGATACTCAAAAGTTATTGACAATATTAAAAATTACTTCTACTGTAAAAGAAAATCGCCTTAGTACTGGTCACTGAAAATTTCTAGCTCTTGGATTTTGCTTTTGCAGATAAATGTTTAAAATCTCTTCTTTATTCAGGGGCCAGAAAGATAGCATGGAGGTAGGGCATTTGCCTTGCATGCAGAAGGATGATGGTTTGAATACTGGCATCCCATATGGTCCCCAGAACCTGCTAAGAGAGATTTCTGAGTGTAGAGTCAGGAGTGACCCCTGAGCGCTGCCGGGTGTGACCCAAACACCAAAAAAAAAAAAAAAAAATCTCTTCTATATTCAGTAGACTACCCAGAAGCAATGAACAGCCCAGAATCCAGATTATATTTTTAGTTTCTTCTAGTTTTTTTTTTTTTTTTGATACTTACAGAAATGCTTGGAGGACCATGCTGTATTGGGAATTAAAGTCAGAGCTCCCACATACAAAACATGCACTTCATCTCTTTGAGCTATCTTCTGCCTCTGCACACTATGATTCTTAAATGCAATTCCCTACTAAAAGGAATCAGCACTTCCAATAATACAAGATTAAAAGGTTTTATATTCTACAAACCCGAACACCTTGTCTTCACAGAAAGAAAGAAATTTACCAGACTAAGTTGATGTCAAAAGATTCAGGAATTAGTGCACATTTCATTGACCTGCTTTCTTCTATTTATGTGAGCAGTGTTATTTCTCATGTTCTATATAATAGTTGAAGGCTAATTAACAGTATGACTCCATGGTGATACTGCCAGTCTCCTTCAGACAGTTCTGTCAGATTGCCTAAACAAATTATAAATCAGAATATTATCAGCACCAGGTCAGCCATTCATTTTTTTCTTGTTTATAAGTCTAAGGTTTTAAAAAAAAAGGTGTATTTGAGAAACATGGGTAATGCTCTGTCCTAGGATTGGGAGTTGGTAGCTTTGGATTGGATTTCCAGCTCTATATTGTACATGTTCTGAGCCATCTCTCCCACCACTCCATGAAAAAATGCTTGTCCATGCATGTGTGTAATCCTCTATTCCCAAATGGGCCTATTTTTATTTCTCATGGTTGACATCATACAATTATCATGTCAGAAGTACCAAATAATATCATTATGACTGACCTTGTGTCTTAAAAAAAAGGTTCAGAAATTAACTAGAAGGTGTTCCTATGGCCCAAAGTTAAAAGAATCTGAACATCAAAAAGAGTAAGTGTCACATACTGAAACATATCAAAACCTTTAATACCATAGTTTCAAAAAGGTAAAATATATAACTGTGGATGATACTTGAAAAGCAACTCATAGTCTGGAAATTGGTACACAGAGGGAAAAAAATGAAGCATTCTTTCTGCCTAATCTTTTTCACAAAGCCTCAAGGTGACCAAAAAGTTATTAGAAAAAAATTCTCACAGAAAAATCACAGCAAACAAATTCGGAAGAAATGATAAAATTTCATTATTATCTTGTAACCTCTTGATGAAATATTGAAACTAAACAAATATTCTAAATGGCTGCTCAAACCATTCTATAAAAGGTCAACAGGAAACTTTATATATGATGGATCAAGGTAGCAACCCCTCAAACTACAGATCAATTGCAAAATCACTGAGAGAACCATACATTATATTCTGCTGATAAAATGCAACATGAAGTATATGTCATGTGTTCTCACCTCCCAAAGATAGAATCTATATGTGATGAGTGCCCAGATTTTACTGTAAGATATAAAGAGAACAGAGGATGTATTGAACAATGGAGATGTGTAGAGTATTTTATATTTATTTTATGTATTGTATTTATTTTGTATTTAGAAATAAAGAAGCTTTGAAGGGGAGGCCAAAGGAGACAGTTGGACAGTGACAGTTGGAGAGTAACAGTTGGAGAGAAAGGATAAAAGGGGGAGGGGACAGACGGAGGGGGCCCAGGAAGAAAGAGAGATGAACAGAGACAGGGAGATGTATAGAGAATAAGAAGAGGGGCGGAGGCAGAAAGAGAGATTAGGAGAGACAGGGAGAGAAAGAAGGAAGAAAGAGAGATTAGGAGAGAAAGGGAGACGTATAGAGAATAAGAAGAGCTGAAACAGAGAGACGAATAGAGAAGAAGAAGAAGCAAGACAGAAAGAGAGAGATTAAGAGAGAAGAGAGAGAGTGCAGAGATAGGGACAGAAGTCAGAAGATTAAGAGAGAAGAGCAGAGACAGGGAAAGAAGACAGAGACAGGGAGACAGAGAAAGAGACAGAGACAGACAGAGAGGAGAAAGAGAGATCGAACCAGGGAGAATTAGGCTCTTTTGGCCAAACCTTTTGTCCCCCCAAACCTATTTGTTTGAATCATTTATTGCGGACGATTATTGCCAAGGTCTCCCAGAAAAATGGGAGTTGGTCACTCAATTTGGGAGGTGTTTGGGGACCCTGGATATATTAGCCATGGGTTCCGCCACATCTTCACCCCACAGAGATGCACTTAACAAGATTCAAAATTTTCAACAGATAAAAAATCTGATTTTTCAACAAAAGAAAAAGTAGAAGGGTGAGGACCTGAAGATTTTAAAATGCTTTAAAGGCGTATAAACAACATGCATAGTTATGCAATTTTCTTGAATTTTAGATACAACAAATCAACAGCAAAAGAGATCACAAAATCATTAAAAATCAAAACACTGATATTTTCATGACTGAAGGGTCACTATTTTGGGAGAGTATAAAATGATGGTACTAGGGTTGTTTCCTTTTGTCTTTATATCTTAGAAGTACAAAATCACTTCTGGCAGGCTGGAGGACCATATGGGATGTCAGAGGTCAAACCCCAGTTGGCTGCATGTAATGCTGAGGGACTATTTCTGGCTTTGTTTTCAGTGGTCAGTCCTGGTGGTTCCAGTGACCATATGTAGTGCTGAGGATTGGAATGAGGTTGGCCATATGCAAGGCTAGTAGTGCCTTAGCCCTTGAGCACAGAGCCAGGTGTATTTTTTTTTCAAATATGAAATGCTTCACTAATTTGCATGTCATCCTTGTGCAGAGGCCATGCTAATCTTCTCTTTATCATTCCAATTTTAGTATATGTGCTGCCAAAGTGAGCACTAGGTGTATTATTTCTGCTTTCACTTCTATCTTACTGTTTTTATTTTAACAGTTGAAAACATAATACTGCGAAAGAAAAAAAATCATTGTAAGTCCAGAGATACCAAGTAAGGTACTTGCCTTGCATGTGGCTGACCTGGGTTTAATCCCAAGAGTCCAAATCGTTCCCCAAGTACTACCAGGAGTTATCCTTCATCTTTGAGTGCAGAGCCAGGAGACTTTAAGCACCACTGGATGTGACCCCCAAACAAGCAAAAATGTTTCACCCCTTCTTTATTCAATGCAGGTAGACCAAATTGGAAAAATTATGTTTCCTCTTCTGAAAAATCTCTTTCTCATTTTTCTCATTCTAGTTCTTTGTCTTATATCCTTTGCACTTAATTCAGAAAATGCTTGCCTATATTTGCTATCTTAGTGTAAGTTACTCACCCCTTGTTCTTGTATTTGACACTAACTCAAATGGCCTTGAAACAATTATCTTCTCTAGTCCCTTCAGAATTGTCTATACTTTAATGAGTTCCCACTTAATCTCTTCTTTGCCAAAGAATACCACTCCAAATGGCTAAAACTCTTAAATTCTGCCTGGTCTGCTTACCGTATGATGTGCTTTCTCCATTTCTGAAATATTCTTTTATAATACGGTGACTGGAACTGGGCAGAGTATTCAAAATGAGGCCGCACTAGTCCTCACAAAGAGTCTGGGTAATTCCCTGGATTTAAATTCAATCTCTCTTTTTAGCATCTCCAAATGCGGCTCTTATATGATCATTTGGGGAGGGGAGGCAGGACATTAAAGCTCAAGGGATTAAAGTGCCAGGGATTAAAGCTCAAGATCTCTAAAACATAAAACCTTCATACTACTCACCATACAGTAACCCCAGCCCCTTCTGATTGCTCTGCCAGTAAAGTCTGAAAAAATGCTATGTTGGTGGTCCAGAGAGATAGCCTGGAGGTAGGGCATTTGCCTTTCATGCAGAAGGAGGGTGGTTCGAATTCCAGCATCCCATATGGTCCCCAGATCATGCCGGGAGCAATTTCTGAGTGTAGAGCCAGGAGTAACCCCTAAGCACTGCCGAGTGTGACCCAAAAACCAAAAAAAAAATGTTATGTTGGGTTTCCTTCACTCTATTTTATTCATCTAAATTTCTAACTTCCAAGTTCACTAAGAAATTGTGGAAACACTCTGGGCAATGAAATATATACCCCAAAGCTCTAAGCAAAAGAAAGTTTCATGTGTTTTACTTGGGCTTATTTCTAAGCACAGGTGTTAGAGCCACTTTATCAGTAAGTCTTTGTGAAACACAGGGTCCTCCTTTGGGAGATGAACAACTTTGCTTTCTTCAAACAGATCCCTTGCTCCTCTCTCGAACTCATTCATCAGAGACGCATGTTTAAAGTTGAAGACAAGTTGTAGAAGGAACAGCAAAAGCTACTCAAAAATTTATGTGCAGTTTAACTGTTTTAGTATTTTGTTTGGGGGCTACATTTAGCAATGTTTGGGGACTATTTCTGGCTTTTTACTCAGGAGTCAATCCTGCCAATGCTAGGGACTATATGTGTACTGGGGATTAAACTGGAGTTGGCTGTGTGCAAGATTAGTGTTTTAGTCCTGAACTACCTTTCTGCCTCCAAGGACAGAACATACTTTTCATGTAGAAGAACTAGATTTGGTTTTTGGTTTGGTTTGGTTTGGTTTGGTCACACCTGGAAGTTGCACTCAGGGTTACTCTTGTGCTAGCTAGGGTTAGCTCTGTGCTCAGAAATCACTCCTGGCAAGTTTGAGGGACCATATGGGATGCTGGGATTTGAACCACTGTACATCCTGGATCGGCTGCTTGCAAGGCAAATGCCCTACCACTGTGCTATGTCTCCGGCCCCAGAAGACCTGGATTTGATCCCTGGCATCACATGTTCCCTGAGCAATGCCAAGAATAACCCCTGAACACCATCATAGGAGTGATCCATGATACCATCTGGTGTGGCTCTAATCACCACCACCACCACCACCACCGAAAGCCAAATTAAAAAACAAAACATAGCATTTAAAATACAGATACTTCATAGGACTTTACATCTGACCTTTGCAAAAATGTCAGCACTTGCACATACACAATTGTACTCACACAAACAGACACACACACCATCTATTCTAGCTGCTCTATTTTATAAAGGATCTTGGCCTTTTATTTGTTTGTCTTTTGTTCTGAAGCAGCATTCAGCAGTGCTCAAGGGCTACTCCTGGAGGATCTCAGAGAACCATGATACTGGGGATCAAACCTGGTTTTCACATGCAAAGAATATGTACCAGCCTTTTGACAGACTTCAAACCACTTGGGTGTCAGTATTGTTTGGGTCAAAGGCATGAATGGAATAAATACCTATGAAATACAAAATTGCAGTCTGAAACAAGCATTTAAAACCTGCCCTAGTCTCTGGAATTAGGAAAGCCTTCCCCAAAGAAGTAGAGATGTAAGTGATGTGGAAATAAAGATTTATAATGGGAGTAGTTTGGGGCTTTGCATTCCAGGCAGGAAGCACCCCTGTGCAAATGCTTATGGAGAAAAAAAGCAATGGTGATATGGTTGTGAGGGAAAGAATGAAGGAGAATTATGTTGGATGAGCTAGAGACTACAGGGTCAGAATATGCCAGGTCATGGGAGGACTTGGTGGGCTTCCTAGGAGCAGTAGGGAACCATTGGAGGATATGAATTAGAGGCATATTTTGAATGCAGAGCTTGCATTTAGAGCAATTATTCCCACCTGACATAGAGAATGGGACAGAAACAGGGGCAGACACTCAAATGCTGTTCTGCCACATGTCTTGGTCTACCTGAGTGTGGCAGAGCTATGGTGAATGTTTCAGACACTGTTTCCATTTTCCACCTCAAGCATGTGGAGGAAAATCATGACACTTAGCTTTTCCTTGAACTGGAGAAGGACCTCATCAGATGGTAGCAGTAACCTGGTAAGCCCCTACTTTCTCTTAACTCCTACCTCTAAGCTCAGTCAATGAGGGAAGACAGTAAGTAGATAAATGCTTCAGGCAACATAGCTGATCACAAGTAGCCACATCCTAAATACTTCCTTCCATATTACTGTGAGAAACTGTGCCCAGTGGCCATTGTGGTGATCAACTTATTTACCAATTTTACTGATTTTCTTCCTTCAGTATTCATTATCATACTTAATTTTTGCTTTCTGTGGCTGTCTATGCCTTTGGAGACTCTGAAACTAAGATAGTGATAATGAAACTGCAGCTTTGAAGGGTTAGTTGTTAGTCTGGTAGTCTAATAAATAATTAAATTAAATCTACATTTTGCTGTGTATAGTTGAGCTGAAGCATAAATCTCTCCACAACACAGTGGCTAAAAAGAATATGCTTTGGGTCAGGAGCACAACCTTTGGATGCAGGAATCCCAGAATCGTTTCCTAGTACCACTGAGTCCTACGCTGGAGTAGATCCTGAGTGCCACCAGGTGTGGGCCAAAAAATAAAACAATAGATTAGTGAAGAAATGGGGAGTGGGAGGAGTTAACAGGAGTAGTAGTAAAGAATTTGAGATGCTGGGGGCCGGAGAGATAGCATGGAGGTAAGGCATTTGCCTTTCATGCAGAAGGTTGGTGGTTCAAATCCCAACATCCCATATGGTCCCCTGAGCCTGCTAAGAGCGATTTCTGAACATAGAGCCAGTAGTAACCCCTGCGTACTGCTGGATGTGACCCAAAAACCAAAAAAGATTTTGAGATGCTAATACCCTTAGCATTATGTTTTAATGAATTCCTAACCTGGCTTCCTTTCTATTGCTAACACATTCTTATTTGAATATTTGAAACTGACTTGCTATATCAAGATCCCTGACTGAGTCTGTTTCTCCAGATTGTTCTTTCTCATTTTGGGTGAGATCTCTACATTAGAAGAGAGGGAAGAACTGAAATAGTTCTTCAAGAGTCAAGGATTTCAGGGAAAACAACCAACTCCTTCTCTGTGAGAAGCTATCTTAATCAAGAGAAAGTAGAAGGAAAAATATATTAATGACATATCCAAGTTTTCAAAATTGAACTTAAAAAATAACTAGATTAGTGATTTATTTTTCAACAGGAAAATTCTCTTTATATTGACTACTCTGCTTTCACAAATGTCAAGCCATTTATTTTATGGTTAAGGTGCCCATATTTTCAATGGGAGTATTTCCTTTTAAATGTTAAAAGATATCAACCTTGAAATAAACTCATTTTCGCCTTGAGCTAAAAATGAGAGTATCATAATAGGATACCATATTAATTGATGTTAACAGGAGTATGTGGGGGGAAAGGAGATCCAAGTCTTCTATTTGATTTTCCTTTTAAGATCAACAATTGAAATAGTTGTACCTTTTGGAATTCATCTATACTCATAGATCTAACTTGTCAAAAATCAATCAATAGATTCTCTGAACTAAGCAATGCATTTGGGAACACTCAGTTCTAGCATAACACTGCCATTGTGAAACTTTCTCCACTTAGCTTTAGTTACTGCTCCAGTGTGTTTCATCATCTGCCAATAATAGCATTGCTATTACAAAAATAATTTGTTTGCTTTAGACTTGTAACTTTATTTTGTAGGTAGGATGGTTTTGGGCCTCACCTGGTGGTGCTCAGGGCTTATACTTGAATCTGCACTCAGGGATCACTATTGGTGGGCCTGGAAGGATATGTGGAGTGCCAGAGACTGCTTGAAGGTGGGCTACAAGCAAGGCAAGCAACCTACATGGTATTATTTTGGCCCATGAACTTGTAAATTCAAATTCAGCCAAGAAAGGAAAAAATTAGGATAG
>PVKC010002611.1:0-42598 GCA_004027635.1 Crocidura indochinensis
GGGATTCGAACCGATGACCTTTTGCATGAAAGGCAAATGCCTTACCTCCATGCTATCTCCCGGGTCCTGAGAATTTTTAATGAATATACTACATTCAGTTCATCTTAAAAATGTTGGCAAACACCCCAGAGCAGCATAAAGCAACTTAGAAGGATTTATGTAAGCTAAGACTCCAGTAGAGGGTATAGCACATTCAGTGTAGCAAGAGGGAGCTGACATGGTGATGCCAATATTTGTATTCAATACCCGAGAAATTTGTTACCCTACTCACTGTTCTGAACAAAAAACATGGGGATAATTCTTTGTGGGTCTCAGATTTCAGCTTCACACAAGAAATCAGTCACTGGAAAAAAGTCTATTTTGGCCAGGGGTTGTTGAGCAGTTCTTGGATCTTACTGAATCAGCCAGGCTTATTTCTCTGCTGCTTTCCCTGCCACTTTTATTAGCCAGATTTTAACATAAATTACTGCAGGGTTAGGGTCGATATAATTAAGGGTTCCTGTGCTCAATTAACTCAGAAATGATGCTAGGAAAAAGTGAACAGTGATTTTACAGGTGTATGATAACAGTCATGTTTTATTGTTATCAGGCTCAGGTTGAAAACATGCGGATCAATGTGGCTACTCACTTTTGTAGCTGTAAGTGTTATGGTTTGTGTTCAAGATTTAGAGTTCAGCCACATGCCAGACTCTCTCAGGGAAGGGATGTACCTTATCTTTGCCTATTCATCCCTGCACTGTTAACTTTTGGATCTAAGTTTTCTAAAGGCTGAGTTTCAGCTCCTCTCTGGGGACTGAAATTTGCAAAGACCATGTGCTAGATCGCTATTAAAGTAACTTTTGGTTGTTTTCAGGGGGAAATGCTGGCATCAATTACCGGGAGTGGTATAAACCCCTCGTGTGGTTTTGGATCCTGGTTGGCCTGGCCTACTTTGCAGCTGTCCTCAGTATGATCGGAGATTGGCTACGGGTTCTATCCAAAAAGACAAAAGAAGAGGTAGGATCCCTGCTAATCCTAGGAATGTGCCTGAGATCAGATTAGCTCCTATCAAGAATGATATGTCTCCAGAAGGTTTTCACCAAAGGCTTCTTCCATTTGAGTTAGGAGCTTCATGATTAGTGGAAATTGGAACAGTAGTTATTTCTGGGGCACACTTGTCAGGGAAGGATCTGGCATGCCAGTCACTCTCCACCCCACAGATAAACAACTGAATGTAAGAAGTGAAATGAAAAGGAAAAGAAGGTAGAAAGAGGTATTGACTCAGGTGAGAGGAAGGCTGTGATGACCTTTTACCTGCCTGCCAGTGGGAGGAGGTGCTGGAATTCCTGTCAAGCCTGGGAAAGACTCCCTCAGTAAGAACCAGGAAGATCAGGGGGTTTTCTTCATTCTGTGTGGGGCTAAAGCTTGGTAAGAGGCTAGCCAAGGGGGAATGAGTCTAGGGGTCTCAGAGTCACCTCTTTTTACCCATGATTTCTTAGGGTTGTTAGCTCTGTTGAAACATAACTTCTTTGAGTCCCTCATATAAATACTCATGAAAACCTGAGCAAAGGAGACGAGGAAGGAAAAGAGACATTTAGAGACCAAAACAGATGCCCTCAGAGAGCTTCTAAGAAATAGTTCAGGGTGGGGGATGGACTATAAACCAAGAAAAGTAGAAGGGACAGTAAGAACCAAAAGAATCAAGGAAAGATCTCAAATATCTCACCATTTCTTTTAGAGACTTGGTACAGAGAGAAGGCCCAAGGATAATGGCTGCTGAGGAAAGAATTGTCTTCTGCCATGGCAGTTCCCAAGTGTTCATTTTCCTGGCTGACATCAATTATCTCAGCCCAATTTCCATTCCTTTCTCCTTTTTTTTGGTTTTTTGGGCCACACCCGGTGATGCTCAGGGGTTACTCCTGGCAGGCACGGGGGACCATATGGGGAACCGGGGGATCGAACCGCGGTCCGTCCTAGGTTAGCGCAGGCACCTTACCTCCAGCGCCACCGCCCGGCCCCCCATTCCTTTCTCCTACCCCAGATAGCTACTGACTTGCATGGGTTGTAGAATTTGGGGGGGGGAAATCAGTGGTAAGGTAAGTAATAGTAAACAGCAGAGACACTTGGCTTTCGATATCCAAAAGAAAACTGAAGTTCCTCGTATGTCCAGGAAAACCTAGGTGCTGGGTGGGAGCCCTGTAGAAGGAAAGAGAACTGGGAAAATTGGCTCGAGTTAGGCTCCACTTGGGTCTCAGGAAGTGCCTACAGATTTCTTGGGAAGGAACTTTCCCTAGTCATGGCTGGAGATTAGCCCAGGCCTGTCTGTCCAGAGAAGTGGCTGAGCCATTGGTTAGAAAGATGCAGCAAACTCATTGGGAACCTGGGCTCTAGAATTAACCTAAGTAGCATGATCCCTAGGATGCCCCCACCACACCCATTCAGTGAACTTCTGGCCTATGCTTTCCCATAGACAAACATTTTTGAAACTATTTTAGGTAACAGGTAAGAGAAAGATGGGAGTAACAGTGGGTTATTCTCTTTGTTTTGGTCATCTGTTCCACAAACTCCAAATCTTCCCCAAATAAATTTCCTGGCAGGGACACCCCATTCCAACTTCTCAAGGAGATGTGTGGTAGGTTCTGATTTCTAGTAGGAGGCCAGCCAAGGGAAATAAGTCTAGGGGTGAGGGTCCCTATGTCTTGTCTTTTTTCCATGTTTTCTCTGTATAGTCAACTCTATGGAAACAAGTATCTTACTTTAGTATCTCACGGAAATGTTTAGGAAAAACTCAGTAGACGTGAGGAGAAAGGAAAAGGGACATTTTGAGATTAAAATAGGTGCCTACATAAAGCTTCTAAAAGTGCATTATGGTGGGAAATGGAATTTAAAGCAAGAGAAGAAGGGATTATAAGAACCAAAGCAACAAAGTAGACATCTTAAATGTCCCAGTCTTCCAGACATGAGTCCAGAGATAAAGTCCCAGGACAATTGCTGAGGGGAGATTTGTCCTCTAACATGGCAGGGTCCAGTGTTCATTTTCCTGATTAAAATCAGTAATGTCAGCCCAATTTCTATTCTCCTCTCCTAAATAGCTACTAACTTGCTTGGGGGACAGAGGTTGGAGGAATCTATGTTAAAGCAGGTGACAGTAAACAGTAAACATTACATTAATCAAAATGAAAACCAGGGTTGCTCCTATGTCCAAGAAAGCCTGAGTGCTGGGTGGGGAACCCTGTAGAAGAAAGGAGACCTGGGGAATCTGGTTGGACCATCAGGCTATACTTGGTTCTCAGAAAGCACCTTAGAGGGCTGGGGAAGGAACTTGCCCTCGTCTTGCTGGACATCTTAGTCCAAGCCTGTCTGAGGGCAGTGGTTGCACCAATGGTCACAAACATGAAGCAAAGAATTCTTTTTTGTTTGTTTGTTTGTTTTTTTTTTTTGGCCACACCTGTTTGATGCTAAGGAGTTACTCCTGGCTAAGCACTCAGAAATTTCCCCTGGCTTGGGGGGACCATATGGGACGCTGGGGGGATAGAACCATGGTCCTTCCTTGGCTAGAGCTTGCAAGGCAGACACCTTACCTCTAGCACCACCTCGCCGGCCCCGAAGCAAAGAATTCTTAATGGATACCCAGACTCACCAACTAACCATAGTGGGCTAGTTTCTACTACAGCCCAACACACCCATTTAAGTAAGCTCCTGCTAGTCTCAAGCCTGTAGGGAATCCTCCGCCTCTACCCTCCTGAGTCAATAGAACACAGTGACAATTTTGGTCGAGGGAAATGAGAGAGAACTAGCAGGGGGCACCCTTTTTGTTCTTGGGTGTCTGCTCCACCACCTCCAAATATCCCCAGTCCAAGCTTCTTGACAGGAACAACCCTTTTCAACTTCCCCAGGGAATGTGGGTAGGTCATGAGATATAGTAAGATGTCAGTCAAAGGGAAGAGTGAGTGAGTCCAATGGGTCACTGTGCCTTTATTTTATCTATGTCTTCTCCAGGCTTTCAGCTCAGTAGAGACCAGTTTCCCTCAGTAGGGACCATAAATACCAGGGGCTTTCTTTATTTTGTGTGGGGCTGAAACCTGGTAGGAGGCCAGCCACGGGGATTGGGGATGAGTCTAGGGGTCCCGTGTCACCTCTTTTTATCTATGATTTCTTCGGGTTGTCAGCTCTGTTGAGACATAACTTCTTTTAGTCCCTCATATAAATATTCATGAAAATCTGAGCAAAGGAAAAAGAGGAAGGAAAAGAGACATTTAGAGACCAAAACAGATGCCCTCAAAGAGCTTCTAAGAAATAGTTCAGGATGAGGGATGGAATAGAAACCAAGAAATGTAGAAGAGACAATAAGAAACAAAGGAATCAAGGAAAGATCTCAAATATCTCACCATTCCTTTTAGAGACTTGGGACAGAGAGAAGGGATAATAACTGTTGAGGGGAGAATTGTCTTCTACCATAATTCATTTTCCTGCTGACATTAATTATCTCAGCTCAATTTCCATTCCATTCTCCTCCCCAGATAACTATTGACTTGCATGGGGGATAGGGTTTTGGAGGAAATCAGTGGTAGGGTAAGTGATAGTAAACAGCAGAGACACATGGCTTTCGATATCAAAAAAAAATCACAGTTGCTTATTTGTTCAGGAAAACATGGGTGCTGGGTGGAAGCCCTGTAGAAGGAAATCTGGGAAATATGGTTCTAGCATCAGGCTCAACTTTATCTTAAAGAAGCTTCCAGAGACCTGGAGAAAGAACTTTCCCTAGACATGACTGGACAGCTTACCCAGGCTTATCAGGGCTATTGGTTAGAAAAACACATCAAACTTTAGTGAGCACATATATGTCCCTGCACATATCCAACGTAGCAGAGTAGCTTGGTTCCTAGGACAACCCACCAACTATATTCAGTCCCTCCCAGTCTGAAGCCTGAAGGCAACTTTATGGCCTATGCCTCCCTTAGGCAATGACTGTTGTTGCCATTTTAGGTAGCAGGAAGGAGAGAGAGAAAGAGAGACAGAAGAGGGGGAAGAGGAGACAGAGGAGAGGGAGGAGAGAGAGAGGAATAGCAGCTGGTTACCCCCTCTTTGTCCTTGGTCATCCATTCCACTACCTCCAAATCTCCCACAAACAAGCTTCCTGGCAGGGAAACCCCCTTCAACATCTTGAGGGGATGTGCAGTAGGTTCTAAATCCCAGTGCAAGGCCAGCCAAGGGAAATGAGTCTGGGATGGAGTCTCTGTGTCCTGTTTTTTAACAGTGTCCTCTCAGTATGTTACTCTGTGGAAACAGTTATCTTACTCCAAACTTTAAGCAATTGTTCAAGAAAGACTCAGCAAAGGTGAGGAAGAAGGAAAAGAGTCATTTTTGAGACTAAAATAGGTGTCTCCATAGAGCTTCTAAAAATGTGTCATGGTGGGAAATGGAATTTAAAGCAAAAAAGAAGGGGCTATAAGAACCAAAGTAAGCAAGGAGAGATTGCAAATGTCCCAGTCTTCCTCTTAGAGACATGAGTCTATAGCAAGGGTCCTGAAACAGCTGCTGAGGGGAGACTTGTCCTCTAACATGGCAGGGCCCACTGTTTATTTTTCTTGCTGACTTCAATAATGTCAACCCAATTTCCATTCACCTCCCCAAATAGCTACTAACTTGCTTGGGGATTTAGGTTGGGGAAACTCTATGTTAAGGCAGTTGACAGTAAACAGTAAACATTAGAATATCCAAAAGAGAACCAGAGTTGCTCATATGTCCAGGAAAGCTTGGGTGCTGGGTGGGAACCCTGTAAAAGAAAGAAGACCTGGGAAATCTGGTTGGGTCATCAGGCCTGTAGCTCTCAGAAAGCACCTTAGAGAGCTGGGAAGGAACTTGTCCTCGTCTTGCTGAACATCTTAGTCCAAGCCTGTCCAAGGGCAGTGGTAGCACGAATGGCCACAAACATGAAGCAAAGAATTCTTAACGGATACCCAGACTCACCAACTAACCATAGTGGGCTAGTTTCTACTACAGCCCAACATACCCATTTAAGTAAGCTCCTGCTAGTCTCAAGCCTGTAGGGAATCCTCCGCCTGTACCCCCCTGAGCCAATAGAACACAGTGGCAATTTTGGCCGAGGGAGAAAGAGAGAGAACTAGCAGTGGGTCACCCCTTTTGTCCTTGGGTATCTGCTCCACCACCTCCAAATGTACCCAATCCAAGATTCTTGGCAGGGACAGCCCTTTTCAACTTCCCCAGGGAATGTGGGGTAGGTCATGAGATACAGAAAGATGTCAGTCAAAGGGAAGAGTGAGTCCAAGGGGTTACTGTGCCTTTATTTTATCTATGTCTTCTCCAGGCTTTTAGCTCAGTAGGGACCAGTCTCCCTCAGTAGGGACCATAAACACCAGGGGCTTTATTTTGTGTGGGGCTGAAACCTGTTAGGAAGCCAGCTTTGGTGGAGCATGACTTTAGGAGTCCCAGTGTCACCTCTTTTTATCCATGATTTCTTAGGATTGTCAGCTCTGCTGAAACATAACTTCTTTGAGTCCCTCATGTATATACTCATGAAAACCTGAGCAAAGGAGAAGAGGAAGGAAAAGAGACATTTTGAGACCAAACCAGATGCCCTCATAGAGCTTCTAAGAAATAGCTCAGGGTGGGGGATGGAACATAAACCAAGAGAAGTAGAAGGGAAAATAAGAACCAAAGGAATCAAGGAAAGATCTCAAATATCTCACCATTCCTTTTAGAGGTTTGGTACAGAGAGAAGGCCCAGGAATAATAGCTACTGAGGAGAGAATTGTCTTCTGCCATGGCAGTTCCCAAGTGTTCATTTTCCTGGCTGACATCAATAATCTCAGCCCAATAATTCTCCATTCTCCTCCCCAGATAGCTACTGATGTGCATGGGGTGTAGGTTTTGAGGGGAAATCAGTGGCAGGGTAAGTGGTAGTAAACAGCAGAGTCACTTGGCTTTCGCTATCCAAAAGGAAACCAGAGTTGCTCATATGTCAGGAAAACTTGGGTGCTGGGTGGGAGCCCTGAAGGAGGAAAGAGAACTGGGAAAGTTGGTCTGAGCATCAGGTTCCATTTGGGTCTCAGAAAGTGCCTCCAGATTTTTGGGGAAGGAATTTTCCCTAGACATGGCTGGAGATTAGCCCAGGCCTGTCCAGAGCAGTGGCTGAGCCATTGGCTAGAAAGATGCAGCAAAGTTAATGGAAACCTAGACTCTCCAACTAGAGAGGCATGATTCCTAGATGCCCCCACCACACCCAGTCTGAAGCCTTTCAATCTCCCCAGTCTGAAGCCTGCAGGGAACTTTCTGGCCTATACCTTTGCTTAGGCAATGATTGTTGCCAATTTAGGTAGCAGGAAGCAGAGAGAAAGAGATGAGTAGCAGTGGATTATCACACTTTGCCCTTGGTCATCTGTTCCACGACTTCAATATATCCCCAAACAAACTTTCTGGCAGGGACACCATTCCAACTTCTTGAGGGGATGTGCAGAAGCTTCTGATTCCAGCTAGGAGGCCAGCCAGGAGAAATATGTTTTAGGGGTGGGGTCCCTGTTCTGTCTTTTATCAGTGTCTTCTCTGGATAGTCAGCTCTGGGGAAACAAATATCTTCCTCTACTCCCTCATGTAAACTTTCAGGAAAAACTCAGTAATGGTGAGGAGGAAGGAAAAGGGACATTTTGAGATTAAAATAGGTGTCCCCATAGAGCTTCTAAAATTGTGTCAGGATGGGAAATGGAATTTAAAGCAAGAGAAGGAGAAAGGACTCTAAGAATCAAAGACACCAAAGAGACATCTCAAATGTCACAGTCTTCCAAACATGAATCCAGACCAGGACAGCTGCAGAGCGGAGGATTGTACTCTAACATGGCAGGGCCCAGAGTTCATTTTCCTGACTGACATCAATAATGCCAGCCTAATTTCCATTCTCCTCTCCTAAATAGCTACTAACTTGTTTGTGGGATAGAGGTTGAGGGGAATCTGTGTTAAGGCAAGTGACAGTAAACAGTAAACTTTACAATATCCAAAAAGAGAACCAGAGTTACTCAAATCAGAAAAGTCTGGGTGCTGGGTGGGAACCCTGCAGAAGAAAGGAGAGTTGGGAAGTCTGGTTTGAACAGCAGGCTACACTTGGCTCTCACGGAGTGCCTTCGTCATTACTGGACATCTTAATCCAAGACTATCAGAGGGCAGTGGTTGTACCAATGGCCACAAACATGAAGCAAAGAATTCCCAAACTCACCAACTAATCATAGTGGGCTGGTTTCTACTATAGCCCACCACACCCATTTAAGTAAGCTCCTGCTAGTCTCAAGCCTGTAGGGAATCCTCTGCCTGTACCCTCCTGAGCTAATAGAACACAGTGGCAATTTTGGCCAAGGGAGAGAGAGAGAGAACTAGCAGTGGGTCACCCCTTTGTCCTTGGGTGTCTGCTCCACCAAATGTCCCCAGTCCAAGCTCCTTGGCAGGGACAACCCTTTCAATTTCCTCAGGGAATGTGGGGGTAGGTCATTAGATATAGTAACAGGTCAGTCAAAGGGAAGAGTGAGTCCAAGGGGTCCCTGTGCCTTTCTTTGTTCTATTTCTTCTCCAGGCTTTCAACTGAGTAGAGACCAGTCTCCCTCAGTAGGAACCATAAACACCAGGGGCTTTCTTTATTCTTTGTGGGGCTGAAACCTGGTAGGAAGCCAGCCTTGTCGGGGTGAGTTTAGGAGCTTTTGCAGGGTTGTCAGCTTTGTGGAAACATATTTTCTTTTAGTCCTTCAGGTAAATATTCAGGAAAACCTCAGCAAGGGTGAGGAGGAAAGAAAAGGAACCTTTCGGGACTAATACAGAAGCTTCTATAGAATTTCTAGAAAATGTGTTGGGTGCAGATGGAATAAAAGGCAAGAGAAGGAGAAGGCACATGAACAACCAAAGGAATCAAAGATCTCAAATGTCTTACTCTTCATTATAGAGACTTGGGTCCAGAGTGAATGCCGTGGGGACAACTGCTATGGGGAGAATTGTCTATTTTTTTCTGGGGCTGGCTGATATCAACAATCTCAATTCAATTTCTATTCTCTTCCTAGATAGCTACTGGCTTGCATGGGGGTGTAGGGTTGGAGGTATTCAGTGGTAGGGTGGTAAGCAATAGTAAACAGCAGAGACACCTGACTTTCCGATATCTAAAAGGAAACCAGAGTTACTCGTATGCTCAGGAAAACTTGGGTTGCTGGGTAGGAAGCCCTGTAGAAGGAGATAGACCTGGGAAATCTGGTTCTATCATCAGGCCTCTCAAATGAAATTATTGACACTTCAAAAGGAACTTTGCCTAGTCATGGCTGGACAGCTGAGCCCAGGCGTATCAGAGGTTGTGGCTTCACTATTTAGAAAGACACAGCAAATTCAATGGGAACTCGGGATGCCCAACTCACTAGAGTGGCCTGATTTTTAGGAAGCCCCCATTGTACCCATTCAGCCCTTCTTATTCTCAACTCTGCAAGGGGAGGCTCTCTGGCCTGTGCCCCTCTCTGTAAGTCACTGGAAGACAGTGGCATTTTTGGATAGCAGAATAAAGAGAGAAAGAGAGAAGTAATAGTGATCTCCCCTCTCTGTTTTTGGGTATCTGCTTGTCCATTTCCATATTCCCCACACACCTGCTTCCCAGCACGGATTCCCCTTTTCAACTTCCCAGTAAAATGTGGCTGTGGTGATGGGTAGTTATTCCCCTATGGCCTCCAAAGTTGGCTGAGAATGCTCTTCCTCTTACCCCATCTCTTCTTTGCTAGGTGGGCGAGATTAAGGCACATGCGGCCGAGTGGAAGGCCAATGTCACGGCCGAGTTCCGGGAGACCCGGCGGCGACTCAGTGTGGAGATCCATGACAAGTTGCAGCGGGCTGCCACCCTGCGGAGCATGGAGCGCCGGCGCCTAGGCCTGGACCAAAGAGCCCATTCTCTGGACATGCTCTCGCCAGAGAAACGCTCCGTCTTCGCAGCCCTGGACACTGGCCGCTTCAAGGCCTCCTCCCAGGAAAGCATCAACAACCGGCCCAACAACCTGCGCCTCAACAAGGGCTCTGAGCAACTGCACAAACACGGCCAGGGTGCCTCGGAGGACAACATCATCAACAAATTCGGCTCCACGTCCAGACTCACCAAGAGGAAAAACAAAGACCTCAAAAAGACTCTACCCGAGGACGTGCAGAAAATCTACAAGACCTTCCGAAATTACTCCCTGGACGAGGAGAAGAAGGAAGAGGAGACGGAGAAAATGTGCAACTCAGACCACTCGAGCACAGCCGTGCTGACCGACTGCATCCAGCAGCCGGCGGCCGAGAATGGTGTGATCCCCAACGACACCAAAGACAGGGACCTTGAGAACAACTCGTTACTTGAAGACAGAAACTAAAATTAAAAGGGGGGGGGGGCTGGCCTGGCCCCATGACTTGACCAAGCGTTGTGCGTGTGTGCGTGTGTAGAACTGTGTGCGTGTGTGTGTGTGCGAGTCTGTTTTTAAATCTTCACCCTGACACACGTGCCTTAAACCAGACTTCTTGCTCGTCCGGACTTACATAGCATTGGAGTACTTCACTGTGCCATAGACCACCAAGAAAGCTCGCCCTGTCCCCCCTCCAAGGAACCTAAGAACCAGAACTATGCTCTCCTGAGGGCGATGCAGGGTGCCCAGGGAATGGCAGCACCCAGCATGGGGAGGGGTTGCACCAGCCTCAAATATCCAGGGCATATCCCTCTCCCTCTTTGGCATGATGTGTGCAACGTCCACTAACTCCCTAAAGGGGGTTGCCTTGGCTTAGCATTTATTTAAGGGACCATCATGTGCTGAAACCAGCCTTCCCAAGGCAGCAGGTTGTGGCTTTGACTTGGAATCCCGCTGCCCAGCGCTGGCCAAGATGGGCCTCGGGGCTTATCAGAGGGGACCTATAAACTGGGCTTAGAGCTGACCTATTGGCATATGCTCTGAGCTGGCATTTCTTGATGCAAACCCGTTCGGCGGCAAACCTTAGTCTTTTTAAGTTCCAAATGAATGTCTGCGAGACTCAACAGCACCTCAAATCGTTGGAAGCACATCAGAGCACAGGTATTAAGAGGTGCGATGGATTTCATTACAAAAGAAAAAAAAAGAAACACAAATATTCACCAACATATCACACTGTGGAGATCGCAGTCACCTACAACTGAGGCCTAATGAGTTTTATTCTTTTTTTTTTTCTTCTTCTCCCTTTCTTGCAGGGGTGGGGAAGCCCATTGCCGGCTTTGATGAGAACTCAGTCTCCGTCATGACAGGTGACAGAAAGCACCACTTTCCTCAGTGGGAGCAATGGTGAAAAAAAATCCATGTCCGTGTTCACTTTTCTAATGGAACTTTGGTTATAACTGGGTTAGATGGACAGGGGGAAACATACCAAAACTATTGCCTTGCATGATGCCAGTGGCTTGCCGTTCTAACTAATCCTAGGTGTCTTTTTTTTTTTAAACAAGAATAGACATCTTGCATGTCTGAAACATACCAAGGACAACCACGGTATCATTCCATCTCAGGGCTTTCCATCCCTTTGCGTGTCCTAGGTTAGATAGACCTAGCGAGGAGATCCAATTCTGCTCTCCCCAAGCAAATGGAAAATGAATCTCTCAACCAATCCTTGCACAAGAAGATTTAATTGTTTTAATTGCTTGCAGCTTAAGTGCCATTAATACCATTGGAGAAAAAAAAGTACGACTTAAATGAAGTATTTAAAACATTTCATTTTTATGTTTGGGTGCTTTAATTTCTTTTTAATTGTTTTTTTAAAAAGGTTTAGAACATCACTTCTTCCCTTGGTTTTTTGCTCCATTTCTCAGCACCCCTGACTCACTAACATTCGATCATGGTGGTATTTGAGGTGCACAATATTCCACATGGGCTGCTTCTACATGTTCCTCATGCTTAGAGCATCAGGGGAAGCAAGGTGGGATGAGAAAAGTTGGTCCTAGTTTTTGAGAGGAAGACTTTAGATGCCTTTTCACCAGAAAAGGATAATGTGTTGTTGGACCAACCACACCCTGTGATGCCTCATTCTTTTCCTAAAAGAAAAACGTGGACCATTGGGCTGTTTCAACTTAGCTCATTGGGTTGTTTCAACTTAGCTCTTTGACTCACATACACATGTAAGCATTTTGAATTTGGCAACACTGGGATGTTGTTGGGAGGGATTTCACATGACTAATAGAGTGAATTAATCAGAATATTCTAGGACAAGAAGAAAGTTCCAGAAAGCAGTTTCTCTATGACTTGTAGTGAATACTATACCCATCACATCCTTGACCATTCATTCCCCAGAACCAGAGCTGTTCTTCCTGTTTCTTAAGTGTAAAGTTCTTCCTTTCATGAGACACATGTAGCATCCCACTCTATACCACCAGCCCCGGTGCCAACTTTCAGACTCTTGAGTTAAAAGCTCTGGATTACTTTTGGGATGGAGCCAAGAATAACTTTGATGCTTCAAAGTCACCTGTCCTATTCCAGGTGGGCTTGGATTAGCTCCATTAGGCTGATGCAGTGGCTCCTTGGACCTCCTTCCAAGACTAGATACTTGGGAAATGTTGTGTAGGTGTAGGCATTGGTACTTTCTGTGGGCATCATTCCAGTCTGACAAAACATGTTTCAGAAACTGGTCAGAAAAATGAGAATTGCTTGTTAAAAAGCTTCTTGATTAAACTGTCCATGGATCTCATTCATTTGTAATTTGCTACCTTCTTCAGACCAGTATGTTAAATTTTTAGATTCTTCTACTATGAACAGTCAAATCTGACAATTAAACTTCCCCAGCATTTCACAAATGGCTTCCATGGGCAGGCATGACATAAGGCACTTTATGGGCATTAGCTCACTGAGTCCTCACAGTAACATTGGGAGAAAAGTGTTTGCAACCCCGTTATGCAGATGAAAACATGGTGGTTCAGGGAAGCCAAGTAGTTAAAATACCAATGGCACATGACAAGAAGGGGGAGAGCTTGTCTTCAAAGGCTTTACCAAAGTCTGCTTTTGACTTTGTGATGGTGTCTGTGTCCATATTGTTGTGTGTGGCGCGTGTGTGCATGTGTATGTGCACTAATATATTTCTAGACTCCTAGGCTTCCAGAAGTAGTAGATGATCGTTGTTACCAAGAGGTCTTTGGTCTAATATCAAGAGGATTAAGGTCTTTGTGTGCATTTGTCTTGTTTTTAGTTTTAATTTGGGGGGTGCTATCATTCATCCTTTCTGTGTTATTAAAAATGCCCCCCCTGAAAGCACTCTTTTGCACTTTACCTGTTTACTTTGCAGGAATTCTGCTTTTAGCAGGAACAGAACAATACAAAGCACTAAGCTCACACTCTACAGAAAGGAAAAGGTTTGGTGTGTTGTATATACATTTTTTCCCAACAAGTCAAGCCCCAGTGACATGGAGTGATTGAAACACACCCTTAGCTGAGAGTAGGGGAAATCTTCAATAACCCTTTAGCAGGGCACAGATTGGGCTAAAGCTCTGAAGAATAAAATCACAGAAGAACACACTGTGGAGAATGATCCATTGCATTTTGGGGCCAAGAGCTTGGCAAACTGTAATGTATTATCCAAAGGGAAAGCTGAGAGGGAATAAGAGGTTGGAATCTTCTTTGTATAAGCTGAAATTTATGGGAAGGCCAGTTATTTTGAAGTAGTTTGAATGTTGTTTCCTTTCAAAAGCTGGAGCCAAATAGCACATACAATATATGTGACTGTGGCAAAGTAGCCTCAAATTCTTTAAATATCCGTGGATAAGGCAAACAACATACTTTTCTACTATTGGTCCAGCCTTGACTCTAAACCACATACCTGGTATCCCCTCTAGCCCAAATGAAGTCTTTAATTTGCACATGGAATGAGCCCATCTGCAGAATCTTTAACTTTCCTTCTAAAACAGTGCTGGAAACTTGTGAGAATAAAGTTGTCAATTTGAAAAAACTACCACGTGGTACCAACTCAAACCCAAAGTTGATCCTAGGAATGTGTCTTGTTTGGGATAGGGTCTTAAGTGCTGTGGTCACAACACACATAGTTGGCCTATTATAAAGGTGATAGGTGACCTGTCAGTGATTGTAGATTCCTCAGCCCATTGTCCTTATCTAAGCAACACATCATGGGAATTGAATAGTCAAGTTCCTTTGAGGCTTGCACGCTTGCTGACTGAACCTTCCCTAGTCCATTAATGTTTGACATTTATTAAGAGTATTATAAGCTGTATTGGTGAAGACTGGATATTGACCCCATTTCTTTTTTGGTTTTCTTGAGACCTGAAGTCTCCTGCCCATTTGCAGACTGGTTTTCTGGTTAATTTATAGAACAAGATATATTTGAGATCTTAGTGTCAAATTGAGGTCATGTCCTAGACTCCTCCTGTTCTCACCATTAGTGCAGTATCACAAGGCTCATGTGCATGGTTTCTAGTGAAGAATTTTAAGCTGTTGCTTTTGGCAATCAGTTGTATCAAAGGTTCCCTTTTGTTACTTCCAAATTCATAAACTCTAGACAGACCCTACCCTTTGTGGGTATACTTATAAGAACATGGCTCTTTTGGGGACCCTTTTGTGTTGAAGGCCCTAGGTACACTAGATTAATATCTAGTAAATATCTAGTAAACAACCCCTTTTATTTCTTCTGAGATGTTATTTCTGGGTGGAGTCAATTCTGCTCATCTATTTGTGTGCTTGGTTTTGGAGGGAGGAAGTAGTGAGAATATGACCAGAATTTGGGTAGGGCAGGCATTTTGTTCATGGTATTGAGCAAGAATGCAAACTATTGAGCATGTTTCATGGTTTTCAAACTAGAGGAATTCACATAGAAAAACAAATATGCAAGATTCTCCAAAACATGAGGGAGAGGACCACAATTGCATTTCTTGCCTCAACTTTCTCTGTTCTGCTCATGTCCCACACAGGGACTGTTTTTTCTCTCAATGCTCGGAAGCAGTTGTGTTCAGAAGAGTGGCTGCATGAGGTTTTGGTGGAATAGCCTAAGAGAGGGTTGGTAGTGGCCTTAAAAAGTGATCTCTCTTGAAGCAAAAAGGTGATTTGTATTGGAGAGCACAGGTGTTGTAGGTTCTTCATGTGACAACTTTGGAATAGCATGCCTGTTTCCATGGCTGTAAATAAAGCCCTGCACTCTGTCCTTAACCAGCAAACCAGGACCATTTACTCCCTCCTTTCTCCACCATCTGTGTGACCCTCAGTCTTCCTTCTCATGGTGGTCCCTCAGTCACATGACATCAGCACAAGGCATTGAGGAGAAGTCAGAGCTGTTTGAGTTTACTGAAAGTGATGATTATTTTCACAGGTGCCTACAAGATTTGGAATCTACTCTGTGTTCAATTCTTAAGCAAAAATTCTCAAATAGTTCCCTGTTTATTAAAAAAAATCCTTGGGTGGACTCTCATTCCATTTATATGGCAGATCAAGGGAACAGAAGATTCATTGCAAAACTTCTGAGCCTTCAAGGCATCAAGCTTGATGGGAAAAGGTGCAGCGGTGCCTAGGAAAGAAATCCTGATCAACTCACAAGGCAGCCTCTGGCCACTTCCTCACCCCAGAGTGACAGGCAGGGGACACTCAGTGACAACAATGATGATGATGTTAATTCATGTGTGGAGGTGTTTTACCTAGTTTTTCTCTCTATAGGATTTTATGGTGCTTTAAAGAAAAGGCATTTTACAGAAAATAACATGGGATGGGGGGAGGAGGGCATTTCTTAATGTTCTTAGGAAAACTACAAAAGGAAATATGCTTGTAACATTTCAATAAGCTGTGCTGCTATTGTCTTTATTTGATGATGTAATTCTTTTCCCCAATGATGGAGAAAATGGCAACAAAGACCTTCTGGAAGATCAAATCCAGTGTCTCGCTTGCTTTCTTTTGTGGGACCAAATGTGGTTCAAAAGTGCCTGACTTCGGGACTCAGCTTCTGACCCCAGGTTTTCTGGAAAGTCGCTGCCTGTTTAGGAATTCACTCACATGCCTTCACAGAAACTATGAAAATCAAAATCTTACAGCTCAATGAGCTCACAGCCACCTAAAAGGAGTACTCACCAAACCAGTATTGCTATTGTACATTAGGAATGATTCTTCTCATCTCCCTGTTTTTATTTAATGGCATACAAAGGCACTCCTAGTAGTGTCTGGGATAGGGTCAGTATTCATGCAATTCTGGACATCAAACCCAGGGCTTTAACATGTAAGCAACATCCTGATCCAGTCTCCCTTTTTTAATCTCACCCCAATTGCACAATGCTTTGCAGGTTGGACAGTGTTCATAGTGCCTGTGGAAGGGGTGTTCCTGTAGTGCTGGGCATCAAAGTTATGACTCTACTACTTGAGCCATATCCCTCACCCACTGTTCCTCTTTATATATGACCTCAATTGCATGATGCATTACATATTGAACAACACAAGTCATCACATTTCTTACATGCAGCACTAAACTTGGATATGAGGAACTATTTCTTAAAGATGAACCTTCTTTACTTAGTGTGTGATGTAATCTTTGTTGTGTCCCCAATAGGTCTCCAAATAGACTTGAAATAATGCAATGAAATGTCAAACATTTTTGAGTAGCTACTGTGTACTAAGAAGTTGGTAAATATACTGTGTGTAGTCTTACAATGAAATTAGGTGGGTATCTTTATTTGTAGATAGACATTAAAGATAGAAAGAATAAGAAATGTTCAACCCCATTTAACCCCCAACATATTATCTTACTGTTATTGCTCAGGACTATTCCTGGGTCTAATCTCAAGACTCACACTTGGCAGGATGTGGTGCTGGGAACTTACCGAATTGAACAAGCATCACCCACATGCAACCAAAGTGTAATTGTCTTTGCCATATTTAAAGCTCCAGAAAGAGTTCTGTCATCATTTTTGTGGGTCCAAAATAGCATGGCAGGAACTCAAAAGACTCTTGTTGCATAAAAAAAATCACTGAAGTTGAGTAAAGGGCAATGTTGAGATGGGCCAAGACATCTCAACATCCATTCATTATTTTTATGAGAAATATTTTTAAGATTCTGGTAACTTTTTGTTAGAACTAAATGTGAAAGCATGAGCAAACTAATAAAAAAACAGGCAGTTTGTTTGGCAAAGTTAATTACCCTTATCACATGCATTTTAATTTTTTTTTTATTTTGGGGACCATACCCTGAAGTTCTTAGGGCTTTCTTACTCCTGAGGGCTTTCCACTCAGGAATCACTCTGGATGCAGTGATTCAGTTTGTTTCTTTATAGAATGCCGAGGAAGCTCAAACCTGGCTCAGTGGTGTGCAAAGCTTTCACCTTACCTGCTGTATTATCTTTAGAGCCCCTATTACATGTCTTCAGAAGGTTGCTATAACTTAGTCTCAATTAGAATAAAGATTTTTTTCTTGTTTAGAAAAAATAACATTAAACGATTTCTCAATGTTAGCCCATGTTAGGTTTACACTGCCTACATCAATGTTCCTTTTGAATTATTTGCTAACACCCCAGTAAAAAATATAATTGAAAATTTTCAGCAACATGTACATTCTTAAATGAAGACTATTAAAAATCATCAAGATCCTGGAATCAACAGCTTAAAAAAGAAATGCATATGACAACATAGTTTACGGTGGTAACACTTTGTTATTTTATGTAGAGAATTAAGTTTTCCCACAAGAAAGACTATTTTGTTCTTTAGTTGATGGTTTGGAAAGACAAAAACATAAGATGATCCCCTTATTTCCATGAGTGAATATGAAATGAATTAGAAACATTGCTCCACCAAATTATTGTTGGAGGGAAAAGAGGAAAATAACAAATGGTGAGATAATTGGTTAAGATAAGCTATCCATCATATTTATGATACGCTAGATATATGAGAGCCTAGAGATCAGCAAGTGTCCCTGCCTTTAAGGCAAGTGTGAAACAGTATTGTGCACTGGGGAGGAAGAGCTGCAATCTGTTTAGAAAAAGAATATGATCAGGTTTAAGTATATTAGGAAACCCCACAAAAGAGTTAGGAATTCTGAGTAGTGACATGCACTGGGTCCAGTCACACCAGGTCTCCTGTTTCTTAGAGACTATGTAAGACTAGCTTGGGAGAGGACTATTATAACTGGTTCCAAAGTGTAGCCGTGTAAGAATGCTTTAGATAAATCCATTTGTCCTGGATTACCACCCATGAAACTTCACTTGGAATTCCTTTATTGTGTAAGGCATTTTTCTACTAAGGGAGGAATGCTTTAAAATGACAGAAATAAAACACATGCTACCCACACCCCTCCCAGTAAAAATATGTTTGAAAGATAAAATAACTCTTATTAGTCACCAGTGACAACAGGATTTGTAACTCCTTCTGAAAGCTTGGGTGACTGGAAAGTAGAGGGTATATTAATTTATTTCCCTTTTGTCTGGCTTTCTTTGCTTCTTCCAAGTGTGTGTGTAGGTGAGTGTGTGGGGGGCATGACTTCTAATAAATTAGGATGCACCAAGATCAGATCATAATTTCCAATAAGGAGGCACAAGGTTATGTTCTGGAGTACTATATATATGAGAAGTAGGGGCTTTGGGGTCACATAGTGGATTTGAACTTGATGAACATAAAAATAAGGAGTGAGGGGAGGTCCCCACAGGAATTTCACTGTCTTCTTATCTGAGGCATAATCGTTTCCCAGAATGATGAGCTACCCACCCAGGCTTGGGAACAGCCAGACCTAGCAGACCAGAAATTTCTGATATTTCAGGAATAATCTAGATCAAAATGAAGCAGTGAGAGGTTGCCAAAGCATTCTATGACAGAGATGAACTGAAGGACTTATAGAGCTCACAGGCATTTCTGGAGATTCGAGGCAGGTAGTCAAAGCTTGGCTGCAGAGTTATATAGTTCTCTGGTTATGGAGTAGGGAAGGGGTGCAAGGCAGAGTAATGTGGTTGTGTTATCTTTACAACTGACCACCAGGTTTGGGCAGAGGTCAGGTTCACTGGTACTATACCTCCTATCTGTTGAGGGGGAGCTAGATGCCTTCTGGTTCACTATGAAGTAGACACATATTTAGATGCCCGAGAAACCTTTAATAGGTCTTGTGGACTATTTTCCAGAGGGGCGAGGAGGCAGGTGATGGATTTGTTGCAAAGAACAGACAGGCATTGAAGTCACATTTCATGAAAACAATGTTCCCCATTTTTGGGTGGGTGGGAAGAGGATCCCCTCCATCTTCTGTCATCTTATACCTGTGCCCCTGGAGCTTTTCTAATGAGACTCAAATGATGGCCTTTGCATTAGGACAATGCAAGGCCTAGGATTTTCCAAATGAAGATTTGAAACAGCAAGGGGTTATAGGTTTGAATTTCCTGGATTAGAATATCCCAGAGGTACCATATATGAAGGCTGTAACTATGTCTTGGTACATTCCTGGAATACAGATTTCCTTATGAAGCATTTAAATAATGGCCTAATTAATAGTCAAATATACTCTTAATATTACTTTGTCCTCCTCATGCTACTTATTATCTAGGCAGAAGAGTATAAATGAAACTTATTATCTGCTGGCTATAGTCTTTCTCTTAAAATAGTACAAAATATCCCCTTCTCTTCAGTGTGTTTATATGTGAACCCCACTGGCCCCCATGAGAAACTGAAAAACCTTGTCACATAAAAGGACTTGTCCCTTTTCTGAATCATTAGAAGTTCCAGCTTAATGGGCTACTTTAGAACAGCATATACATTGAGCTGAGGGGTAAGTAGAGGGGAGGTATACCTTGGATGCCCTACTTACTGAGCTTTAGCTCAGTCATACCATTTGCTGTAGGGGACCAAAAGACTACACCCCACACTCCTCTCCTTTGTATTGCCTGCTGGGGACTTCCAGTGTGCTCTCCACCCCACCTTTCTTTCAGAAATGGCAGATATTGGCCCAGGGCTTCTTTTGTCTTCCAAGTTACATGTTCGAATTTCTAAAGGGCAGGACACTGAACGCCATAGTTAAAGAGGCTCAGAACACCTATCTGAGCTGAAGGCCAAAGGCTTCAGTATTAATGAGACCTTGTAATGACTCTTCTGTACTTAGCCACAGTGGTCCCTCTCCTCTGCCTAACTGTGCATAACTGTAGTGAAGAAACAGGCCTAAAAGGGTATTCTGGAAAGGCGCAGGGATGGATATGCAAAGACAGATTTCCCCAATCCTCTTTTCCTGCTTCCTGAAAAGCCTGTCGAATTATTGCAAGAACTCAGGACAAGAACTGAACATTTTCAGCATAGACAGATTGGTGCCCCATGAGACACCAACTTTCCTCCCTCTCCTGCAGTTTGTATTCACCTGCTGTGATCCCTGGAGAAGCAATTGGAGGGTTTGAGGAAAGCCTTGGTGTCCTGCAGACACTGTACTGCTGGGGGTGGTTGGAGAGAGCTTTCTGTTTATGGTATTCCAGGCACTCTGAGGGAATTTGGCTGAGATGAATACTTACATCTATCAAGATACCTAGCTTCCTGTTCTTTAGTATCTCTTGGTGATCATCAATTTGGTGACAGGATAATCAAAAGGCTAACAGGAGGAAATTAGGGGTTCCTACCCTTTCAAAATCAGTCTCTTTTGATCTACTGACTTTTCCCACTATATCCTCAATTTTATTTTATTTTTTAATTTTGGGGCCATACCCACTGGTGCTCAGAACTTACACCTGACTCTGTGCTCAGGGAAACACTAATAATAAGGCTCTGGGGTACCATACCTGGCACCAGATATAGAACCTATGTTGGCCACATGTCAGGCATGCTCCTTATTAATTATACTATTATTTGCATTTGGCTGAGGGGTAGATAGAGGGAAGGCGCATCCTAATAAACCCTTTTATTTTTAAAGATCCATCCCATGAACCTTATGGGGTGTTTGGGTAAGGCTAGTAGTTGAAGATGATGAGGAAAGAGGACTGGTACCTTTGGTGTCTATGTCTTTCCTGAGACAACTTGGCAAACAGCAACATTGTCTTTTATTATCCTATGGAGTAAAGACTCTGCTTCCCTGAAATGTCCCCATATTTGGCAAAGTACTCCAGAGGTCCCATTTCCTAGGTCCACCTGGGCCAGCAAAATCTGCCTCCAGCCAATCTCTTGATAAAAAATGGTCTGCCTGCTCTTGTCATTCTGTGGTTTTCTCTCTTGGCCACTGCCTTTGCCCACTCCCCAGACTCTTCTTTCTTCCCTTTCTCCTTCCCTTACTTCCAATATTAGAAGGAAAACACTCCCCAACCCTCATGTATTGGCCATGTATTGGTCTCTTAGAGAGACCAGGCTTGAATTACATTCCCAACCAAACCCCATCATCAAAAGTCCCAGACCATCATTTCTCTTTATTCTCTGGGTTAATCGTCTATCTGGACCCAAACAGACCATGTAGAGAGATCAGCACATATTTAACTGATGGGGGATGTAGGAGATAGGGAAGAGAGAAATTAAACTATAATGAGAAATAACTTATTTCTCTGGTCCTGTTACTGCCTCCCTCATGGGTCTCCCAGCCCTTAAAAGTTTATCTGCTTGAGAACAACTCTCTCACAGAATATACATGGTTTGCCTTTTCCACTTTGAGGCCAGGATAGGATTTGGGGCTGTTGCCAGTTCAGAAAAGCAAGAAGGCCGAGAAGATTCCAGAAGGGGTTGGGACATAGCTTATAGCAGAGTCATTGATAGTATGGCGCTCAATCTGCTGCTGTCTGTGCTATTTTGAGTACTAGAAAGGAATGGGGTGCAAGACATGGTTGAACCTATTTTGACTTGCATGCTCCTGCTTTGTGAACTTTCATCACTAGAAAGCTCATTTTCACTTTTTCATTCTCCATAGTACCTCCATGAAACCTGGGACACAGAACACTCAGACCTTGCTTGGGAAGAAGGGGAAAGAAAGGAGGATAAAATAAAGCAAAGCTCCAGTCAATCACTGCATTTCCCCCAAAACTGCTCTATATTTGTCAAAAAATGAGATCACTTATTCTAACAGGGATCTTGCTGCAGGGATCCTTATTAAATGGCTTTCAAAAATCTCTTTCCCTAGCTCCAACACAACCGGGGAAGAGTCCAGAAAGTAATACAGTACTCCTGATGTGATACCCAATGTGAGGACACATGGTTCTTAATTGGCTGAAAATCAGAGTGCCCTGGATCCTGGCCTCTGGGAGTTCCTTGAGTACATGGATTTAGAAAGGTCTCAATCCTACCCACACATCTTCTAACTGACCCTTGCCATTTTGGGGAGCTATTTCTCCTATTATCTCCAGGATTCTCTCTTAGCATGGGGCAGTTGGCATACCATTAAAGTGACAAAGGGGAATGAGCCACCAAGAGGTCCATGGAGTGATTTCAAGTTTAGTTTTCAGTCTTCCAAAGGCCCTCTCAGATAAAGATGAATGGGGGAAATGATAGTCATTTCATTCATTCATTTATATATTCATATATTTGTTCATCCCTTCATCTAACCAACCATTATTGAATGCCTGCTGCCTTGATAGGCAGGGAGCTCAATGGTAGGTTTCTCAACGGTGGAACTCAATAGTAGAGATAGAAGATATCATGTTGATCCAAAGGCCATATTTTCCTAATGCACCTAAAACTTAGGAAAACCCTTCACTGTTTTCATATGTGAGCAGTGAAATAATGAGAGTGAGGGTTATATAGATCACTTGATAGGGGAACCAGCAATATAGGTTCATGTAAAGCTTCGGGAAGTGACTCAAGTAAGAGAGGGGTGGTGATGGGGCTGTTCAGAAGAGCAGAACCTCAAGCAAAAGCTTAAAGATGTGCTACTCTGGGAGACTAAGAGCATCTACAAGTCACCAGGACTTTCAGAGAAGAAAGGTCAAGATTGAGATGGCAGATTCTGATCCATATCCCATGTCATGTAACTTAGATTGCATTATCCAGTTTGAGAGTTAGGAAGCCAATGATGAATTGTGAAGGGTAAATTCTTAATGGATGGTTGGTTGTGGTAATAGAAACTTTGTTTAAAGGTACAAACTCTCTAAACATAAAGGACTAGTACTGTAACAGGTTTATAAAGTGATTTTAGTGCTGTCAGGCAAAAAGTTGACAATGTTATTATCTTAGCCCAGGTACATGAAAAAGAGAACATCTGTCATGACTGAAACCCAACTGTAATCATGCTTGTAATCATGGTGCTTAAATAGTTCATATATTAAAAAAGGAAAGAGAACACCTGAAGATCTGAACTAAATTATCTAAAATTTTGATTCACTGTTTTTTCCTCTCTCTAATGCCATTAAATTTTTTGCTTTCATATTGTGGATGGGGTGAGAGGAAGAGCAGTGTGCATTTCAGTTTCACCTGAGTATCTGTCCCTTCCTTTCCTTTCTTCTTTTATTTTTACCATTTTTCTCCCTTCCCCTCTCTCTTTCATATTACTGATGGACTGTCCACTCATAAATGGGGTAAAAACTTATTTGTATTACTTCCCTCCATTGTAAGTTGAGGGTTGCATGCTTTTCATTCACTTGAGATTGAAGAATCTCTCCAAGTAATTTTGAGTTTCTCCATCAGATATAACACAGTAAAATGGAACAAAATAATGAACATATGACTAAAATTGGGAGCTGAATCTCCTCTTTTCAGAAGGGCTCCAGTGTGCAAGGAAAGGTAGGACAATTTTGTGGTATAGACTATCAATAATGTGGGTACAAATTCTGAATTTTGTCACTTCTTTCAGCACCATTTATGATCCTAAAAGGGCAGAACAGTCTTTCTTGGTTGGCAATACAAAGACCTAATGCTAGAACTGTGGGGCTTAGCTTCTCTTTAACATGCAGTTTTATCTTTTTCACCAAACATAAGCACAGGACAGAAAAGGGAGTGTCAGAGGAATTTCTCTGTCTTGAGAGATCCTAAAAGAGCAAGGTCTGATAAAGTCAAAGTTAGAAAGGATCTTAGAGAACAGTTTCATATTTTTATTCATCAAGTGTTTAGGCTCTATTAACTTCTGGGCCTGGCCCTCATGGGAGCAAAAAATAGGGGACCCTGAAAACCAGGGGCATTCAGGTTTTCTGTTCTTATCTTGACCAATAGTAGCATTTTATCTTTTTTACTTGGGGGAGGGAGTTGAGTCACATCTGGTAATGCTCAGGGGTTACTCTTGGCTCTGTACTTAGGAATTGTTTTCTAGAAGTGTTCAGAGGAATATATGGGCTGCTGGGGATTGAACCTGGGTAGGTCATATGCAAGGCAAATACCCTACTTACTGTACTATTGTTCTAGACCCTAGACCCAACTTTTTTTTTAACTTGAGAAAGCATTTATTCTTGTCATGAATATTTCATTCATGAAGTATACAAAGGACCACGAATCCTCTCAAATATCACTTATTGATATAATTGGCACCAAACTATTAGTTTTTGAGGTACAACATAATGGCTTTTCCCCTCCACCCCCACATAATAGTTTAATATGCATAAATAATGACCACAATAAGTTTAGCTAACAATCATCATTTCACATAATTAATTTTTCTTGTAATGAGATATGATAACATGCATATCCTGCTAATGTAAGTTGCCAGTAGATATTTGAAAGTTGCTAAGAGAGTAGATTTTAAAGTTGTCAATTATTAGATTACCATTTTTACTTGTTATTTTTTAACTTAGAGACACTTTGTTAAATTTCTTTCAGTTGATCCGGCCCCAACTTGTGGCATTTAACAGCCTCTCTTTCACTGACCTGAGCACTCAGAATTTTTCTGAAATCTCACCCAATTTTCTGCATCTTTCACTGCCTATCGGATATAAGTCATATGTAGTCTAGCTCTTCTTCTTTTATCTGTTTGCATGGAGTTTTTCAACTGTCTGTCCTTTCACTGTCTGTCTACAATATGCCCAGTGAGGTTGAGGCACTGAGAAAAATTAAGATATTTCTGATCAAGCTTGGGTAAGGACACAGAAATTAATAGTGGCTATGGAAGAAGAGATATAAGTTCACTTGAGTATGAGAGCAGAGTCCTAACATCCCTCTATGCCTTTTCCCCAGACTCCTAGAGTCATGTGCTTCACCAAGATTCCATTCAGTTAAACTGTCCTTTAGACTGCCGTTTTCCACAGTTGCTTCTTTTCAGAGAATGTACCAGCATCATCTCTGATCATATATGATGACACTTGAATATTAAAGGTCAAATTTCTCCAGCTCTGATCATTACTTCTATTTTTATGAAATCTGCTCATTTCTTCAGTATTGGTTTCACAGTTGGAACTAAAGGTTTTCTACGTGAAAAATTTTTTTTAATAAACTGAAGGAGCAAGCCTCATGAGGAAGAGTTGAACCAAATTTAGTCGAAGACCTAGTTATCTAAATTTTCTAGGTAATTTGTGGCAGAAAAGGTGAAAGGACACAAGAATCAATGTTTTATGTGTGTGTGTGTGTGTGTGTGTGTAATATACCAACAGAAGATTAAGGTTTTGTTGAATGTCTATATTAGAGAGGAAACAACCTGCATCAAACTTTGGTACTTTGAACTACACTTTGCTACAGAGGAATTAGGGTTGAAGCTAAATGGAGCAGTCAAATTCAAGCAACTGGACTTTGTGAAATAGTTATACCACTCACCAGAATAATTTCCCTTTTCTTACAATCCTGCTTAAAGGAAGCTTCAGGATTCTTGATTTATTTTAACTTTTCTGGGGAAGGTAACTTTGCAAGACAAATTATTTTCAGTAGTCATAGCCTCATGGATAGTGCACTCAGGCTATTTTTTACTATATATCCACAAAAATCCCACGAATACCTGCCAGTTTTCCCTGACCTGAACCATCCAGTACTGATCTGATTTTAAGACATATTTTCAAAGACAAACAAATAGGGAGGAATTATTCTGTTGGCTGATGCAAAATCATAGAAGAAAAAATAAGATAACTTGATTGAGTTCCTGCTCCATATTCTTAAATTACAGAAATGATGGTAAAAGGCAGTACTTAAGTCTTAAGTCTTAAAAAGTACATCCAGGCTTCTGAGAGTATTAATATCCACTGTGAGTGCTGAGTGCCCAGGCATCATGACTTAAAACACTACTGAAAATCACTATAGGAGATGGGAAAGAAAAAGAGGAGGATGAAAGATAAAAGTCAAACATCACCAGAAAAAAGGTGCCAAGAATATATATTTGTCTTAGCTTCCTATTCAAAATTTAACAAAGATCCTTAAATGAAATTCAACTCATACATTAAAAATAATTTATGGATAGTCCTTTTTTGTAGTTTTCTTTTGAGGCTACACCTAGCGGTGTTCCACAGGTTAACTCCTGGCCATACTTGAAGGGACCATATTGAATGTCAGTGATTGTACCTAGGTTAACTCTGTGCATGGAAAATGCTCTACCCACTATACTGTTGGACCAGCTAGGTAAGGGAAATTATATAGTGTTCGATGCCTACTAGATTTTACAAAGAAAGATTGGGTAGTGGGAAAGAACAGAAAGCATAGATAGTTAATTTCCCTAAGGTTAAGTCTATTATATTTTATATTTTTTAACTTATATCCCTACTTTAAAGTGGTTAAAACATTCCACAGCCCATCTCTCTGATTTTTTTAGGCAAAGCCCTTGAAGAGAATTGGTTTGGGTTTTATTCTTGTCTTTGGCACTTACTAGCTTTGCAACCTTGGGAAAATTAATTAAGCTTATTCATCATGTAGTTTTTTTCTTCTGAAAGACAAAGGAAGATTCATTTCTCTGTTGGTAATTATAGAACCTCAATGAATAATGCTCTTTAGACAAACGGGATTTTCCAAAGTCCTTGATCTATGCTTTCAAAAAACCCATTTCTTGGTTTGGTGGTGGTCTTTATCTGCTTCCTGGTATCTTTGATTTTTCTCTTTGAGACTTTTTCATTTATAAAAGTACTCACACTTAGTGAGAATCCTGTCTGTGACTTAGAAGATGTGGGGGGAAAAAAAGCAATGATCAAGAATTAAGAGTCTGTGGGTTCTTTAAAAAGATCTCCTGATCTTGGATCAGGAGATAGAAAACACTTGGTTCCTCTTCATCTATCCAGGAGTTAGTGGCTGGATGATATGTGAATGCATTCATAGCATACCATACCCTTGCAAGGGCTTTGCTATTGCTCAGTGAATTAGGAGGAAAGACTTATCTTTGAAGGACAGGGAGTTGAGATGTCATGGGGAATCAGTTCAGAGCGTAGAGAAGGTGTTTGGGAGTAACTGGGAGAATGTGCAAGGGAATTGTGATTGAAAACTGTTATACCAGAAAAGGCTGCAGACCTTGTACAGTGTACACAGAGTGTACAGTGCTCAGCAAAGCCAACAGGATAGGAAGAAACTTTGCAGAGGGAGTATGTTTGCCAATATTTAGGGTTGATAGCAAAGTGGTTGAGAGCTTGGCAGAGAAAGAGCTAGGACATTGAATATGTGAGAGAAATCTTGAAGGGATTCACTGAACCTCTTTAAGAGTCCTTCCTGAACCAGAGGGAACCAAGGAAGAGAGGAGACTGATTGGGAAGGAGAGAAGTAAAGAATCAGTGAGGCTGCAGAACTCATCTAAAGCCAGAGAAGAGAGAAGTGTTGAAAGAAGGAGATGGTGGCCATGACATGGGATTTAACATTCAAAAATTGGAATATTTTTGGTGGTTTAACAAGGCCCATATAAAGGGATCTGGTAAAGGGACAAAACTCAGACTTTCCCAACAAACTTTTATTGAACTGATTCTAGTGATCCTGTGTATGAGTCTTTTTGTCCTGCTCTGTTCTTTCTTTTATGACTTTGGATAGATGCTGTAAGTAGGCATCTCACCTGCAATGGATGGTAATAATTTGTCCTTGGATTGCCTCCCCACCAGTTTCTCTATAGACACAAATATCCTATTCCTGGGGCTATGAGTTGTAGCTGGATTCTCAATGTCTGCATTTCTTTCAGGTCAATTGCTATTTTAAATAGTCACTGAAGAGGACATAAGCACTTTATAATTCTTTCCAAATCTTCTTTTGTTTTTTTTTATTGCCTCTTTCCCTGAAGTTCATAAATTAGGAGATTGTAAATAAATTCTGGAACTGGGCAAGTAAAATTCATTCCTCCAGACTGGAGCTTCGAGGGTTCTTCCATAAGTTACTCTATATAAAATTACTCTATATAAAATGTACTCTATATAAAATTAATGCACAATTTTACATATATCTGAATTGTAGTCAGTGCCTTTGGGAACAATTTTCCCTTTGGGTAAGGGAAAATTTGCCCACAGATAAGTCATAGCCTTGGGAACATCTGTAAAGCTAAAACTAAGGCCTATAGAAATAAGGTTATTTGTTTATTCTCATGTACTAGCACCTGGTACTATCTTTATATATAGTAATTGCCTAATGAAATGGATGGAAGTATCTGGAACAACTAGATAGAGAATCTTTGTTTCTAGTAAGCTTCAAGTATTTTATGCGTATTCCTATATACCTACATGCATACCAGAAACAAATCTGCATTAAGATCATTTTCTATGGATCCCTTTCTGGGAAGAGTTTCAATGATAGAAACAGGAACATAAGGCCATATACCCTTTGTAATACTGAAAGGTTAAGCCTTTTGGCTAAGATTTTCTATGTACAGGGTGGGGTAGGAGTCTAAGAATCCTGAACCACATGGCTGTTCAAATATGAATAGTTTTCTAGGGACTTCTTACTCTGCAAAGGGGAGAAAGGGAATTAATGTTGAGAGGATATAAAACAGTTCTTTGGGGACTGGAGTGATATTAGCATGTAGGGTACTTACCTTGGATAAAGCAGATCCAAATTTGATACTTGACACCCTATATGGTCCTCCAAACCCTAGCAGAAATGTGATTCCTGAGCACAGAACAAGAATTAAGCCCTAAGCACAGCTAGATGTACCCACTCGCAAAGAAATCCAGTCTTTTGGATTTATAAAGAGACAAATTATTTCTCTCTTGAAAATACTTACCTTAGAATCTTTTGTCTATTAGTAATACCAATGGTCCACTTTCAAGTGAAGTCAAATAAAGCCACCTTCAACATCTTTGTTGAAGCTGCTTGTACTCTTCTCTTTCCAGGCCTTTGTGGGCAGCCTTCACTTCCAAGAAACCTTTGGACTCTGCTTCCCCCACCTTGTTTCTTAATGAGTAGCTCATTTCTTTTTTTTTGGTTTTTGGTTTTTGGGCCACACCCGGTGACGCCCAGGGGTTACTCCTGGCTATTCGCTCAGAAGTCGCTCCTGGCAGGCATGGGGGGCCATATGGGAAACCGGGGGATCGAACCGCGGTCTGTCCTAGGTTAGCGCAGGCACCTTACCTCCAGCGCCACCGCCCGACCCCTAGTAGCTCATTTCTAATAAGATGGTTGCTCTTCTTACAGTGTATTTTACCTACAGCTGCTAAAGCAGCAAGTGGTGATTCCACCAGCTTAATAGTGTTTCAGTATCCAGGGGATCAGTCCTTTGCCATGCCAAAGCTTTAGCTTGACACATTGTATGCCTAATTCCCCCTCACCTCCACCCCCAAAATTATTCCTTCCCCATCCTCCACTAGCTATTCTTCCAGGCTAAAGGGTGGCTAAGCAAAATTGATGGTTGCTCACTTTGTGAATACCTCAATAGTATTTATGGTAGAGGGCAATTCTCAACTTTCCTTTTTCTAGATGCCAGAGTATTAGTTTTCTTTTCCTATGACTTATTATGACTATGAGCTGACTGGTCCTTGATGCTTTCCTCACAGTGTATTTTTCATACTGCCGCTAAAGCAGCAAGTGGTGGTTCCACCAGCTGCTTCATAGTCTTTCAATGCCTGGTGAATTAATAGTTTGCCATGGGTCTATCACCATTCAGCCTCATGGATTTGCCCTTGCCCTCTGTAGTAGCCTCCTGTGTTTCTGTTGCTTCTTCCTTTGGCTCTGAAGCTTCAGCACAGCAATGTGGAAGTTCCTAACCCTTTTCAAATGTGGTTCAAAATGTTACCTGCTAGCAGTTTACTTTTGCTTTCCTTTTACCTAAAATGACCTGCCCCACTTTCTGTCCTCCCAAATCACACTTTTAGTTCTGGTAGAACATTTGATAGATGAACTTTGTATTTCTGGAAAAACTTTACTTACTGTTCTATTTTCATATTTAGTTCTGTCCTTCTCATTATTTGCTCACTTGTTAGTGTCTTTCCAAGAGTTGAGAACTTCAGAAAGGACAGGCAGTTGACTTAGATTCCTTTTTTTATTCCCCATAAACCCTGCCTTGTTTGATTTATCTTTATTTCACCAGTGACCATGAAAAAAGCAGAAGATACTCAATAAATGCTTCTTGCATTGTCTCATAACTTCTCTTCATTAAACCTTTCCTTTGAGTTGGGTTTATGTTTGCCTAAGAGAAACTCAGTGTGGTCTGTTCATGCCGTGAATGGTTGAATTATAGGCATGTGAGCTGTGGTCTCCCAACCCCAGCCCCTTTCCATTTTCTAAAGGCTTCCTAGATGCCAACAATTGTGTTACTCTTGCTCTGATCACAAGAAGGCATCCTGTCCAGTGATTCATATATTAAATGTCAAGACATAAAGGCATTAACTTATATAGTATCTGATGTGAAAATTGAATGGGACTTTTGTGAGATTAAAAGGGACAAAAAAAGCAGAGCAGATTTCCAACCACCCTCTCCTCAAAACTAGGGTCATTTCTCATGTCAAAGGATAAAGGGAAGCAGCTGGTTAGTTGGGAGGAGAGATGAAATGTAGGGAGAGTGATATTTTGCCTAACATTCTACTAAGTGCTTATAGTCTGTGATCAGAACTGATCATGATATGCACTTGACTAGTTAGAATAATAATTTTCATTTTACAGATGCAGAATTAATGTTCAGAGAAAAGAGATAATTGTTCTAGGGGTAACATGGCTAATTAAGTGTCAGAAACTGTCTTCCTGAAATAATATTGAGTTTTGTTTGTTTTCTTTTGGGGGCACACACTTTTGACACTCAGGGGTACTCCTGGCTATGCGCTCAGAAATTGTTCCTGGTTTGGGGGGACCATACAGGGGGATCGAACTGCAGTTCATCCTAGGCTAGCGCTTGCAAGGCAGACAGATGCCTTAGCTCTAGCATCACCTCTCTGGCCCCTGTTTTGTGTTGGTTTTATAAGTGTCTAGAGAAGTAGAAATTTTTTTGGAGGGTAGAAGAGGTAAGTGGGCATTCTGGTGAAAAAAATATTTCAAGTATAATGATACTGAGCTTTGCATTTCCTGCCCCTGGATATCCTGGAGAGGGGTAGAAAAGGGGAATCTATTCATCCTAGAGGGATCAGAACATTTAGCAAGGATGGCCTTCAGGAATTATTTTTGCACAGAATCTTGGTAGATTGAACAAATAAACTAATGCAATCAGATACAGAAATGAGAGGAATTGGGAAGCTTATCCAAATCTGTGATGATGCAGATAGAGCACTTTAGAATGACAAAATAAAAGGTGGTTTTGTGACCAGGTAATTTCATAAAAGAAAGCTTAGTCAGTTTGTGTCTGTCCTTCTGAACTTTTTACCATGAGATGTTAAGTTTGGGTCGAAAGTAGACTTTGCATATGAACCAGAGTGTCAGTCACACAGACCAAGAAAGTAGTACACAGAGAATTTTTATATCATGCGATTCTTTTTTCTGGTTGCGGAGGATTATTGGGGGAGTAGAGTGAGAGGAGAAAGGGAAGATAGAAACTGTGTGTGTGTGTGTGTGCTCTATTCCAAGGTGACTAAGAACATTGGTCAGATTCTTGACAAAGGAGTGCTTAGTAGAAATGAGATTAGGGGAAGTGGAAAGAGATGAGCTTGTTATAAAATGGGGAACTGGTTTTTGGTTCAACAGGAAGACTATTGACTCTACTGAGATCATAGAGGTTAAGTGAGGGCCACTGAGAGGACCTGAGAGTAGACAGATAGAAGACTTATGGAAGCTGGCTTCTATTATTTTTAATTCAGTCCTTTCAACTTCTTGTCTCTGCTTTCCATCAGGACAAATGGATAAGTATTTATATCAATACACTCAGTTTTTTCTTCTATATATTTCAAGTAGAAAACTGTAGGCAATTTTACCACCTGGAGTAAAGGTGGACATACCCCTTATCCCCCTGAAATAATATGAGCATCTGAAATACATATTTCTATGTAACAACTTTCCCAGGAAAGTTTATAGGCAAATCTGAGGAGGAGGAGGATGTGGAGGAGGAGAAAGAGGAGAAGAGGAAGATAAAAGATGAAAATAGGGTATGAAGGAGGGGGGGGGGAAATCTTATCTGGACTGTGTAAGAGAAAATTCTTTATGGTTAAAGTGATGGAGAGTATTCTAAGGGTCTGAACTGAGAGGCAATATAGTTCAAATGCTGAGTAAATCATTGAGCCAAAAAAGATGATCTATGTTACTGCTAAAATCAGGAGCAAAAGAAAGAATGGAGAAATGCATAGTGAGTTCTCAGCAGTACCAGGTAGGAGAGTAGGTGGTGTTAGAGAAACTTTTGGAAGGTTATTCTTTCTTGCAACTCTCTTTTGTCTTCAGACTGCCAAGGAATAAATGGGGATACTTTTTACTGCAGTATACAGTAGTATAATCTTAATAGGGATACTCTTAAAGGACAGGTTGGACAACTCGAACTTTGAATGCCTTCCTCTGGCAAATCACCACAGACAGTTCCTTTTTTAGAAAGAGACTGTGGGTGGGGAAACAGCACACAGAACTGCTCCTTGGGTCTGCGTCTTTTCTGCAGAGAGAGGTACCAAAGGAGACCATGATATTCCCAGCACATAAAAGTAGTGAGCTGACTGTGTGAGTCAGGCACACATAATTTAGGGAGAAGTGCAGAACATGTAAATGCAGAAAGGCTGGCAGAACTGGAAGTAAAGGTGTTGAGGACTTCATTATCACGAGTCTCTTGTCAACAGATTTCTAACTTAGGTTTAGGAAAATGACATTTTCTCAGAGAGAAGAGTCAGAGGTTAATGCCTTCTTGAGTGGAATATTCCCCAGAGAATTGAGGTAAATCATCACTTTGGTCACATATCCCAATGAGAATAAATGGAACCCTTAAACTAGTTATTAAAATAAAACAACATGACTTAAATGTGTCTATAAAACACTTGACTTGAAGCCAATCCAAGGGTTCATATTTGAAGGGAGCTTACATTTTACTTATTCTTTTTACAAAGCTGTAAGAAATTTTATGAAGTATTGAACAGGTACCAACAGTGTGATAGGACTATAGTAATATAAATTTTAGAAGGAATATTTTGGATAAATCAATACTCTGTGTGACAAACCCATTTGAATGGAAAGACTAAGTTTCTTGTTTGTGGGTCATGTACCAGATTGTATACTTTTCTCCAAAGTTTATGTTTTCCACTACACTGTGACTGGAAGACAATGCCTATCATATCTACTTAGAAACTATGGTACCCATAAATTGTCATCTAGTTGAATATGTGCTAGCTGTGTAGTGAATGGAGATGGGGAACTTCTGGGTGGTAGTGGCAGATGTGACCTTCCTGTCAGGATAAACTCCAGTAAAATGGGTGGACAGGGAGATCACAGGGTGAATTATCCCCTACCTGGCCCTGTGATTGCTGCATGGATTTGAGAAGACTTAGTGGAAAGAAGCAAAACAAAGATTATACCTAATTAAATAATGATTAGTGAGACAAATTTTGGTTAGAAAAGATGTACATGGGCTGGAGAGATAGCACAGCGGCGTTTGCCTTGCAAGCAGCCGATCCAGGACCCAAGGTGGCTGGTTTAAATTCTGGCATCCATATGGTCCCCTGTGCCTGCCAGGAGCTATTTCTGAGCAGATAGTCAGGAGTAACCCCTGAGAACTGCTGGGCATGACCCAAAAACCAAAAGAAAAAAAGAAAAAAAAGAAAAATAAAAAGAAAAAAGAGAAAAAAGAAAAGATGTACAAGTGATAGCACAGGTTGCACCAGGGTCAAGTCAGAGGAGCCTCAATGTTCTACCGCACAATGTTTTTAAGTTCCTAATTGGGTTCTCCAGGACACAATTTAAAATTTGCCCTATTTGAAATTAACTTCAAACTTGAAATAATTTTATTTCAATTAATTAGGAAGGGGTTTTTGAGGGCCCTGAGGTCAACCTCAGTTTGTCAGTTATTATGATTTTTTTGTCTAGACTCTCTTCTAGTCTCCTTTATCATTCATTAGAAAAGTCTTTGTCCCATGTGCAAACATTCTGCCTGTCTTCTGTTGATGTGTGGGTGCTCTTGAGAGCCCCTCTGCTTTGAATACTCTTACCCACTCCTATGATAAGGATGAGTGTTGTTGACAAACTGTCTGGATACTCCCTCCTCTGATTTGGATAGAGAACTTTATACAAAGGGTAAAGTTACTTTAGTAACTCTTTAGAGTCACTAAACTACACTCTAGTCACTAAAGTAGTCACTAAGCCACTCTTTAGAGTCAATAAACTACTCTCAAACCAAATTAGAGAGTATCTACTGGAATCTTTCAGTGGGTGTCATTTTTTTTGCCTTAGCCAACAAATCAGAAGACTTGAACTTTGTGTATGAGTCTAAGAAATGTGATTTTTGAATGAGAAAGTGTTCAAATTTTTTGAAATACTATTTGACTGTACAACAGGATAGAATATTTTCAATCAGGACTGCTCTGGAAAGTCCAACATAAATGCTGAGGTACCACTCAACACTGGTGCCTTTCAGATTTCCACTCAAAGAGACTCTCCTGAATTAAGACCTTACCTTGATGATTTATCTACTTACTCTCATGAAGTTATAAGACAAATTATGTGATTTTCTGCAGAACTTATGGCTAAATACAAATTCACTACAGATGGGTGCTTAATGATCACAAATTTTAAAAATGTTCTATGAATGAGTTATAAAATGCACCTTCTCTACTTGCTCTTCCTCTTTCCTCTTATATAGCCTTGACATCTGTTGTTCCTGAAACATTCCAATTGCTATTAGATGTACTTTAAATAGATACCTGTCATTAAGGAGATACTAGCCATTTAAAAAAGTTATACCAGGTTTCAGTATTATTTAAAAGAGTGCTATTTTTACATGTCAAGGTTTTACATGTAACATGTTTTTACATGTCAGGAATTGCAGTTGTGAATAGATAAATTGACTCTCAAAAGTCACATTAGAGATGAAGAAAAATGTAGAGTGATAGGAAAGACTGAATAGAATTAGACATCACCACTAGGGTGAGTAGTCTCTGGGGTACTAAACTTAGTAACAGCTCCTGACAAAGGAGACTCAACTTGGTAGGCATAAATTTCTCAGATTATTTGGGAGGAGGCTCTCTCATGAAGCATATCCTCTCAGTTGTAAAAATTAATAGGGCATTGAAAAGTCTATGTTATTGATAAGAAAACTCATTTACTTAATTCATCCATACAAAATGAATATTTCATTTGACATATTTGAACCATCTTTGTGCAAGGTACCATATTTGCATCAACGCTGCATAGAAATGATTCAAATTTTATTACTTTCTTGAAGATCTCAATCAGATGACTGTCAAATCGAAGCATATTACAGCAAGTACTATTTTATAAATAAGCCAGTATGATACAAGCTAATTAAATCACATCCTCTCTTTGATGGGTAGGATAGAGTTAGAAAAAGTGTCCAAAGGTAAAGGGTGTTTGTGTTAGAGATCTAGATCCTGATTCAAGGAGTTCTAAGATGATGGATGAACTTTTCCACTGAGGGTTCTTGATTCTGGATAACAGAGTCCTGCCATGTTTAAAATGAGGGTCAGTATTTTGGCCCTTTGGGGAACTGGAAAAAGAAGTAAAGATCTTGGGAAATCAGAAAAGACTTCAAAATGTGGGGTGTATGGTAGAAACCATTTTTATGCCCTAGCGCACGTAGAGATGATTTGAGTCTGGAACAGGCTTAGGGTCCCTACTACTACTACCATTACTACTACTACTACTACTACTACTACTACTACTACTACTACTATTACTACTAGAATGGATAATCAAGAGGTTACCATATTGCCTTCTAGGAGTGCATGGGAACCTAAAAATCAGCCATGATTCTCATAGATTGGGGTAAGAGAAGAGTGGGTAAAACCTACATGGTTAAAGGTCTGTAGTCTAGGCATCTTGGGTAGGGACCTCTTCCTTATTAATCTATTGGTAGGTTCCCTGGCCAGATGGGTGGCATGGTTGGAAAGAGCAATAAAGGAAAATTTAAGCAACTCAAATATTTTTCTTCCTCAAGCCAGGTTTGGTTTGGAGATGAATTAGGGTCAGGTGTTGGCCACAATGCACAGGCTTTTCTGTGTTAGTTGTTGGAGAGCAAGTATACTCTTGAGAGGTACTTTATACAAGGATGTTCTGGCAAGTCAGGGGATATTCTGGCTGAGAGTTGCATGAACACTACTCCACCTAAAATAACACTTGAATTCTATTGTAAAACTCCTAATGCCTAATTAGCAGCAAGAGCCACTGGAAAATTTACTAGAATCACGCAGTCCAACCTGAATAATGGCAAACCCTCTGCCTCTCACACCCGAAGATGTCCCTGACTCTCACTACAACCAAGATGCAATAGAAGCCAATAGGCTCTTTACATATCCATCCATGGTTGACTACCACATCCAGTAAGTGCAGGGCCAGTTGTATTTTGTGGATTACACACTCTGAGCCCAGATTGAGATCTGTGTTGAGAGCCCTGGCTTTAGAGAAATAAAAGCTTTTGAATTGTAGTTTTTGATCCTGACTACTTTAATTCTATATTTGTGACCATTCAAGGCTCATGAATAATACTCTTGTTATGTGACATGTCACTCTTATTCTTTAACTGATAAAACAGCCTTCTTTTCAGACCATATCAGTCTGATTGTACCTCAGAGGATCTCACAAAAAATACAAACCAATAATCAGGGGCTTCAGTATATCATAAAAGACCATTTTAACCCTTAAGCCCTATACAGAAAGTTCTCTCCATTGGCAGACGCTTTTCTTCATACTGACTTGGACATCCATAATTAGATATGTATATTTCAATCCAAAGCTTCAAAAGTATAGTGAGATTGTAACAAAATCAAAGAGGTTTATATCTGAAATCTTTCAACTAGTGACTTCAATGAAATATATTTTGTTATGCCAATTCAGTATTTAACATAAAATCTTTTAGGGAGGGAAGAGAACTTGTTTGTTTTTCATATTCAGGGTATATACTAGTTAGGCAGGTGTGAGATGCTGATGAGTTTAATACATCCAGAGCCCTTTCTCTGCTGATACTATAATGCCAAGTGGTATTGAGACATCTTTTATTAATCAAACAGCACCCAGGGAATGTGAGGAACAGGCAGTGAATCTATATTTATAAATTATTTTAAGGGTATATTTAGTCTGAAAGAGACATTTAAAGAGCTTTCCTAGGAGATTAATTGCCAGCTGGTTTGATGATACTTTGGGTTCCCAAACACCTCCGGGTGAGCTTTTATTTCCAGGAAATGGCTGGTGTCTTAATCATGACTTCTTACTTTGCCAACTAAAATAAAATTTATATTTGGGAATCTTTATTTGATGTGGTTTCTCCCTCGGATGCCAGTCAGCCTCTTATTTGCAGAGGAATAGAACAGCTGGCACAGTCCCATGGAGGCAGTGAGATGATAGTTCATGAGGGCTACTGTAGGTCTTCTTGATTCCTGGGATAAGGATGATTCAATTCAGAGGTGCCTGGAATCTTTGAGAAGTTCATAATATGATGGGAAGGTCTTGTTCTTTAGCAAGTTTTGTACGTTTTTTAAAGAGATAGTAATACTTATTAAAATGTTTAGATTTGGAGGTGCTTATTATGGAAAACTATTGCTTAATTGCATTATTGATTAATGCCACCAATATCTCCTGAAACCCCGTCAACAAAATAAAAAGACAGGCATAGCACCATTTTTTCCAACAAGGATAAGACTGTCACAACTGCAAATAGTGTAATTTGTAAAGCTAACCCTTACCATAAATAATTGTGTGTTACTTGAAGAATGCCAGGGTTAGCAATAGGAGAAAAGCCAATGGTTCCAGACATAGGCTTAAGTTTATTTTTCCTTGGGGATCCCCATTAAGTAGGTACACAACAGCCTTTTTGCATAGTTTATTTTTAGAACCATTCTGCTTGGTTGGTAGCCTTATCAGAAAATAATTTTTTTCAACTTAGCTCCAGTCATTTTTGCATAGAATTGGGTAAACAATAATATTTTAAAAAATGTGCAAAAAGAGTAAAAACAATGTGAATGGGTCTATGTGACACTCTCAGATGGGAACAATCCCCGTTCTGAGACAACACTCAATAGTGGAAGGATAAGATGTTTAGGATGGGAGTTGACCAGGTAACTCAAATTGAAATGCCAGAAACTTTGAATCTTCAAGTCTTTCTTGAAAGGTCTCAGTGTGGAAGATACAATGATATATGAAAGCAAGGAAGCAAGAGGTAGAAGAAATAGGTCAGGGTATCTAACACCTTAGGGAACAATGAGGTCTGAAGGCAATCAGTGAGTACCCTGAATTGAACTGGAATATTCTTGACCTCTTTTGATTAACAGTTAGTGGCAAGTGGAACTGTTGTTTTTGGGGTACAAGTTGTCCTGCAGTATGTCACCTTGGGATGATGGTGGACAGTGTGGGATTTCTATTCTCTCAGTGTTCCTCCTACTCTTTTAAAGCACCAAATCCTTCTCAGAGTCCCCATTCAGAATGATCCCCAGTTTATAAATTTATATTTACATTTAATTTGTTATTGTGGGAAATTCTGAAAAAGTCTAACTTACCTAATTCTGTGGTTATGGCAATGTCAACATTGCACTATCTTGATGTGAAAAATATTCAAGCATATGCATGCTTTGTCTATTTTTGTCAGATTCATTACATTACCTGTAGGCCATTTAATGTCATTATTTCTGGAAATAATGTATATTTGGCCTTAGGAGTCACCATATGGTCTTTTCCTTGAGCAGAGATTAAATTCCTAAGGTGAACCTTAAGCAGATGAACCCTGTCTGTGGAATGCCAAATAAGACACTATTTCTGGATATCACAACAGCACAAGTGGCAGGTGAACCAGGCATTCATTTATAGAAATCGTGTCAATCTGAGTATCTTCCAATCAGGAAATTGCAAAGGTGAAACCAAGAGTGGATGCCATTTATGAAGTTACACATTATATTTTTAAGTATACCCGTGGTTGACTACTTCTGACAGTGTTCTTTGATGTTGTGAGAAACATTCCTTATTTAATGAAATAACATGCTACTGTCTAAGAATTTTTCCATTTCTTACATTTTGTTGCCAGTTTTTGCAACGCAATGATTTGGTGCCCCATAGAAGTAAATATTTGAGGATTCATCTAGATTTTAAGGAGCATCCTGAAAATTGATTCATGTTTCTTTGTGGGAAAGGATACCCAACCTACTATAAGAGGATTAAAGTAGCTTGGACATGAGAGCAGATCTTCACCTGGAGTCAGAGGGGCTTTAAGCAAAAGATGGAATATTGCTTAGAAAAAGAGACTTATTCCTCTGCACAGAATTTAAATCAAAACCTTGAAGTGGATAGAAATAGACCTTTAACTGATAAAATGATGCCATATTCATAAAGAACCTACCTAAAAGGAACCAGAACCACCTTTTCAAGTTTTGACATAAATTGAAAGCCTGTAATGTATAGGATAAGTTGTTTTGAAGGAAATTTATAGTTATGAACCTATAACTAAAGAAAGAAAAAGAGAGTGGAAAGGTACAGGGTCATTATGGTCTTGTATGCTGTCTCATTTCTACCAACCTCAACTGAGGATGCAAGTTTAAAGTTTTGTTTTAGGAATGTTTGAAATAGGTTCTTGAAGATGGAACTGTTTTTTTTTTTCTTGGTGAAAGGGGACACACGGCAGAACTCAGGGGTTATTCCTAGGGGCCATATGGGACACGGGAGATTGAACCCTAGGCCAGATGTGTGCAAGACAAACCAGCCTCTGGAACTGGCTTTTTAATGGTTGAGATTAACTCAAAACTGTTGAAAATTTGCCTCTAGGAACTAACTGTGGGATAAAACAAAATGATTTTCTGATTATATTATACTTAATTAAGTCTGTATAAATCAGAATTTAAAAAAAGAGGGAATCCATGTACCCAAGTGGTTTATCTTTTAGCTACATTGTTTTTTCTCTGAAGATTTCTCAAAATACAGTAAGGCACAAAAGACTTAGCAACACTGTATGTTTAGGGGTATGGAGGAGAAACAAACGCATAATGCTTTTCATAAAGAGTATGATGAGGAAGACCATTCCAGACCTTCCTATCTCACCTAAGTCAGGCAAAGATGATGGATTTTTCTCAAGACAGTTTTGAGCCCTTTCTTGAGCATGGGTTTTCTCTATTCCCCATATAAACCCTTCAATTGAAATGAAAATCTGGTGTTGGCTCAATATTCTCATGATCAGCGTCCCTTTAAAAAGTCAAAAAGATCAACTAGAGCTCCACGTGATGCTAATAAGACAATTACGTCTTTGGAGACTTTTGACACCTTTTACTTAAATCCTTCAGGCAGAATTCAGAAACCAGTATAATTTATCAGGAGGAAATTGCCTTCCAAAAGATGGTAATATTCACATGATATATTCCAAAAATAAGTATATTTTTAATAATAATTGATGTTGGTGGGAAAATGGCAGATGGGAAGGCAGAAGAGGAGAATCTAGAGAAGGTGCAGTAGGAAGAGTTCAGAAACTCCAGAAGAATTTTGAAAGTTTTCATTTTCTGTATTCATACTAAAGGAGGCACAAGAAGCCTTACAATTATGCACAGGTCCATAGAAATAAGATGGCCTTAAATTTTCTTATCCGAAACGACAGATGCTAGTGATTCTGGATACTTCCTTAGTCACTATTCAATCTTCAGATTACCATATTTCAATTTGAAGACCATTTTGCTATGGTTGTATGCTGGTAATATAGTTCCTATATTAAAGTGTAAAATGTTATCAGAACCCAGGGAGCTCAGTTACCTGTGATCTTCTTGGATTGACCCTGGAAACAGGAAGTATCTCCAGATGTAGCCCACAAAAGAGTCTGTTGTAGCCAAGGCCAGGTAGAGGTTAAAGAGTTGTGGGTTGATCCTCTCTTACTTGCAGTCAGAATTTGGAGAGCTCAGTTCCCTGACTTGTCACTTGGGACATTGGTGATGGGAATGTTACACTGGTGATGGTGTTTATATATATAAAATTCTAAACAATAAAAAATTAACTAAAAAGTAGGAAAAAATTAAAGTATTAAAATATTGAAAAAGTAAGGAAAATATTGGCAACATCAGCTATATGGCTATATGCTACTGAAAAGTTTTCAAATATGAGGGAGAGAGGTTTTTGCTATTTTGTCCAAAAAAATGTAAAAAGCTATCTCCGCAAGAATTAGGAGTACAATTAGGATGTACAATGACTTGATTGGGCTTCCTTGATGCTTCCTTCTTCAGTCTATGACAACGCACACCCTCAATTATACTTCATCTGGAAAGAGATGGGGATAGAAGAAAAAGAAAGGATTAGGCTGAAAAGTGAGGGGTCCTGGGTTCTCTTTCCATTGTTAGCATGGACCTCTCACAAAATATGAAGCACAATATAATAAATTATTTGTATATATTGTCGGATAATTTAGAATAAAAGGAGTTGCTACAGCATGTATGATTGAGACTTTCTAGAGTTCATGCTTTGCTACCTTTTTTGCTTTATAAGAAGTCACCTTCAAAGCATCATTTTATTTTGCTCTTACATTAAACTTTTCTTCCTTGTGATATGAGAAAATAGCCGAGCACATGTATCCCTGGGTCTCTAGAGTAGAAATGTTAGCATTATATCTATGAACTCTATCAAAGAAAGGGAAAAAGGGTAGTGAATGCATCTTGGTTGGAAGTTCCTGGTTTTGCAGAACACATAAAATGAAATCTAAGGCTGTAGGGCATTTTCCTTGCATGTAGATGACTTTAAATAGACCGGATTCAATTCTTGGCATCCCATATGTTCCCCCGAGCCTGCCAGGAGCAATTTCTTTTTCTTTTTTCATTTCTTTACATTTTTTATAATTTATAGCTCATAGCAGGCTTTTGTTTTATTTTCAAAATCTCCAGATATTCTTGAGAAGTTTTCAAAAGTATATACTGAGTTGGATTTGATGCTGTTGTAAATCTTGGAGGAGATCTATAGGATAGAGGTTCTAATTCAGCGACTTCTTTCGGTGTTCTAGTTATATATATATATATAATTATATATATATTTAATAATATATAATATATTAAATAATAATATATTTAATAATATAAATATATATATTTTTATATTCTTGCTGCAACTGGAACAAGAAAGTCTCCATGCTGCCATCTGGAGGCCGTGAATTGGTGGAAGGAAACAGGATGTTTTTCTTGGCACCAGATTTCTCTGCAGCCCTACACTTTTATTCAGATTTCCCATGCAAGGAAGCTTCAGAACTGCCTGGACTGTCAGGGTACTCAGCATAGTTCTGCTTTGGAGTTTAGAGCTGAATATCTCTGCAAGCCTCTCGTTTTCTTTCTTTTTTTTTTCTTTTCATTTTTTTCTTTTCTTTCTTTCTTTCTTTCTTTCTTTCTTTCTTTCTTTCTTTCTTT